>JAQFZW010001967.1:0-21020 GCA_034687055.1 Heteromurus nitidus
TCATAACGTACCAGCATGTTATTTACATAACCTGACTAGTCTGATTGAAGTTTCCATAGGGTTCAATTAACCTTGGTAGCTACAAGCCTTTAAATTTACTACCAAAATATAACTTGTTATTGTCAAGGTGCATAAGAATTGCTGCATGGGTTGTGTGTATATATAATGAGTATAAAAGGTTTCTTACAGAATGCAAATGCATTGCTCGTTCCTTGCATATAAACCGAGCGTGCCCAGTGGCGAAATCGTGGAATGTCGTAAGTCGATATCGTAACGATTCCTAAGATTTTACACCGACACAAAATATTTGATCGGTGGAAAAACTAATCGTAAGTCGTTACGAGTCGTCACAATGTAGCAGCTACTTCAAATTTTTGTCATAGAGTAGCTGCCGATGTAAGATGTCGTAGAAATGTCGAAAGACAAAAAGGGCGGGCTAAGTAGAATGTAACTTGCATTTAGCTTAGTGCCTTACCCTTCCTGCTCGACAGTCGATATAATGAAATGGCGGATTATGGCTTACATCTCATGCCGAATTTTCGCAGTTTTTCTCAGCATCGATTTTAAGAATATATAACTTGTGGTGGCATATAATTTACTTCGCACAAGTTCCGTCAATTATTTTGACGTTTGCAGGTAACCTCATTGAAGATGGGTGTCAATGATTGTAGGATCGATAATGAAATATTTGTTTTAAATATCAAAAAGTAGGAAATATGTCTTCACCAAATTGCTATCGTCTCAGTCTCAGGTTTCGTCCTTCTTTCTTTTTCAAAGGCGTTCTCCTGCCAAACTAAAAAGACACACGTTGAATTTCAATTTCCTTGCGTCTCTCAGCCCAACAACACACTGTTCCAGTTATAACGCTTCGGAGCTTCCAAGAAACATGTTGGCTCAATACAGACGAATTTTTGAGAAGCACTGCAACCTCGTCGGGAAATTGGATGGTGTACTCTTTCGATGGGACAGTCAAAAAGAAGAGCTGGACACAGTTCCCGATTTAGCAAATTGTCAGAAAATGCTCAAGCTGAAATACATGCTGCATACTTTCGTGACAATTGTTCTAATTGCACAAGTAATACTGCACGCTTACTACTCGGAAAGTAGCAGTAGCAGCCAGATAATCACAAGTAGTCTTCTCGTGTTGGTTATCTCGTACACGAATGTCACCGTTGGCAACTGCCTTACTAATTTCCGCACATACATCAAAACCATAAACGTCTTTCTTCAATTTACTAAAAACTTTGATAAAGGTAGATCACGCTGGTGATTTAAATATTCCGTCAATTGACTTAATGTTATTTTAAACTATTTCAATTAAATTGTTAAATTTACTAGAAAATGTGAGGCTGCGGGACATGTCGTTGATTGAGAAGCTCAACATTTTCTTTGTCTACCTTACCTACTCCATCTCTTTCTGGTATCCACGGATCGCTGTCTTCGGAATTCACTGGCAAAATCCGTGTCAGCCTTCTCTCGCAGGATACTGGCTTCTCAGCGATTGTTCTAAAGATGAAAATAATAAGGACCAGTTCCACGTTCCAAGTTGGTCACCATCACCGTCTTCTGTCTACTGTTTCCTGATCAAGCTAGCAATTTTTGTGTTCAATCAATGGATTGTAGCTTTCTCAACGCATGTGTGTGTTTTTGTCGGCGCCGTTTCTCTCGTCTTGCTCCCAATGGGCTTGACGAATTTTCTCCGAAAGTACAAAAATAAATTGATTTTTATACCATTTAGAGTTAAGAGAATGAGCATATAAATCTCAAACATTTTAAATTTAAAGGTTCTGGAAGATGTGCGTCGAACGCAAAAAATCAGAGACTGGAATGGCGTTGATGTACAGACAAATTCAGTTGTTGGCGACTTACATTAACTCAATAAATGCTGGTGTTCTCTTGCCGTTGATTATGGCCGCTGCGATGGGAGTCCTCTGCTTGGGCTTGACCACTTTATCAAGTTGCCCTGGACTTTGGAAAATATTCTCCATATTACGTTGTTCGCAATGTGTGTGGAGCTTGGGACAACAATCGTTTTTTTTCCTTGTCGGAGGAATGGTTGATGTGGGCAAAGAGTCAGCGAAAATTTTGCACAAGATCAACCATGTCCATAGCGGTCGTTTGAAGATGGTCAGCAAGCGGGATGGAAAGTGGCAAACCCGATTTTATAAGTCATGTAGCGTATTTAAAATTAGATTTGGCTCCAGCAATTTTATCGAACAGGGGACTCCGCTACAATGCTTCAATGTTTCGATAAATGCAACTGTACAATCGCTTCTTCTCAGTTCTTATTAGTCTTTCCAATGATTTAAGCTGTGAAAGTAGTAACAAATAAAGTTACCTAATGTTAACGAATGCTTAGTGCACTGGTAATTTTTTGGTAGGTTATGATGTTTAGTTTTACATGATTAGATTTTTATGAGAATCGACATACATGGACTTGACTTGACGAAGCTACAAGTCAGGTTGAAAATGTACACATATTTTGAAATTTGCCTTGCTTGATATCGTTTTGCTCCCCAAATGTCGAAGATGGCAATTACTAAAGTGCTTATTGCTATTCCCCCAAGTCCGGTTGCGTGTTTGGGTTATATTTTTCAACCAGTGAAAAAAAAAATCCTGGAAATAAATTTGTATGTGGTATTCGTTCAGGATACCAAGATTACCTGGTTTTAATTTATCAGGTTTGGATTGGTAACGTTTTGACTTTTTGAGGTACTTCATTATGTTGAGTATGCATCCACCTACCTAGGGTTTTACTGTTAACCCTGACCCTTTGTTCTTTTTCCAACTTTCACTCGTCGTCAGAGCAATACTTTTAAAATTTATTCAAGAATCAATATTTCTCTATCTGACCCGTCGTCAGCGAAATATGAGACAACCAGGTAGATGATTGTGTTTGAGATTACGTGCACCAAAGGTTGAAATATGACTAGTTAACTATTAATACTTATGTGGCGCCATTTTATACATAAATCTCGAATATTTTGTCGGAAGCCTGGTCATATAATCCCAATCCAACAATCGTTGCGCAACTAATTACCTATAATATCATGTAACCAGCATTTGTCAGGTAGCTAAAAACCTTTCAAATTACTTTTGAAATACATACAACGTGCGATCCAGAGGTGAAGCGTCAAATCATTTTTTTAAAATCCTAGCTTGCTCCATTCCTTTTCTGGGACTTGTACGTAAATCATCTTTGTAGTTGAATATAAATTATGTAATTTTCCTTTGCTTCAGCCTAATAAATTCTTGTACATAGTTCAAAATACCCAAAAAATTGTTTACAAAAAATACGAAAGCAGCTAATGTCCAAACTTACAAAAACTTAAAAATCAATTCGTTTCTGTCCTTCTGCAAGTTGTCCATTGCGAAAATGGCTTCTTTGTACATTCATTTCTTCACAGCCACACTGACAACATGTCTACTTCACTGCCAATGTTTGTCGATGATTGATTCTGGAGGAAACGCTGTCGATCTGACAAAAGAACTGTCCTTTTTTGCCAGTTGCGACATTCACATAATGGTGGAGAAGTTGGAAACGGAGTCTATCTTCGACCTGTACCATGTGTTGCCGATCCCTACCCCATGGATCTACTCTGTATACCATCATCGACTTTTCCATGCTCGGAAGGGCGTTTTCCAGTCTGGTGATTTCTCCTGTGGGAGAAATCAATATAAAATGGAACCTGGTCAAAGGATGAACGACGTCCTCTCGAATAAAACAACTTGCAATGTGCACGTCTACCTCACAAACAAACGTTGCTATTTGCGCTCAACATTCGAATCTAAACATATTCGACTTCTCAGATTTATGCCGAATCTGAACATTAGAGCCTTTATTCCAGTTCCGTCAATTAATCCTGGTCATCCTCTTCCTCATATTCTTAACGAAGAAGAGAAGACTATCGCGAGGATGCGACGAAAGGAGCCACTAATAGAGCGACCACCAACATTTTTCATCTACGTTGACAATTCTGCCAAGTTGCCACCAATGACAGGGATTTTGAGAGCATCCCGCTTTGAGAGACACAATCACCAAAGAATATCGGCGAACATGCCAACTTTTCCCACAATGCTGATGTTTCATATTAAAAAAGGATTGTTGGAGGAAGGAGTGTTTGGAGTGAAAGTTGTCTATCTTCTCGATCCCCATAACTTTCACTCGTCTGAAAATGTAAGAGAGACATATGATGGATGTCGCAAGTATTACGTAATAGCAAATATTAGCCAACAAGGCTGTCTCCGAATACATGAGAATGCTCAACAATCATTTCTCCGACGGCAGTTGGACTTGTCCAGTTTAAGCAAATTCGAAGGACACTCATCGGCGCTTGAGTCCGAGGCAAACCCTCGATATGGGATTGGTATAGCTTACTACAGCCTGGAGCTAATTGGACAGGGATTTTTCCACAAGAGAGCTTCTCAGCAGCGGAATGGGAACGAGATGTACTTGGTTCATTGGAAATTGGCGTACAACCTGGATCTTCTCCTGATTGGAATTCTCTCGCCAAACTCGTCCATTTACACTGCGGAAAGTTCGCATACTTCCGATCAGCCGCTGACATTTATCGAGTCCGTTGAGTCATCGAGCGAGAAGCAGCATGGCCAGTTCGGCTTCTACGAAAAGGGAATTTATTTTGTGTCGTGTGCGGACGTGAGGGATCGGAGTGGAATTAATATAAACGGGTTCAGGTCCCAATTTGACGGGCAGACGTGGCTCCTTCTCATCGCCACAATGGTTGCCTCCAGTCTCGTTTTAATGAAGGGAGCTGCTACACACTCTTTCTCCAGTTTTGCTAAAGCTGTGTGCTGGGTACAAATCCTTTTGGAGCAAACCGCGGCGGTTATAAAAGTTTGCAAGTGGATTGGCGGTCCGTGGATACTTGTCGCTGTCGTGTTAACAAATGCTTACAGAGGAGAAAACATTAATGAGCTGATCGCGCCTTTTCAAGAGAGGGGATTGGAGAGTTTTGAACAGATCATTGAGAAAAACATGACCGTTTACACTTTAAATGACAAATACGTCAGTTTCAGGCTTCGATCTCTACTCGGCTTGGTAAACCCGATGACGAACGTTGGGAAGTTGTTCAACGGGATGATAGGGAATGATGAAGTCGCGATGGACGTGGATTGGTGGCGAGTCAACGCGTTTACCAATTTGTCGAGTAGGACGACGAGGATCTTCCTCTCTGCCCCATTCCTGGAGACGTTGCTCCAACCTAGCAAAATGCTGAACGTTTCTGAAAAGGGGAGACAATTGTTGAATTTGATTCACAAGCCGAATTCCTCAGATGAATTCTGGAGAATGGAACTGAGTCAATATTTTGTCGACAAAATAGCTTCTGGAGCGGAGGTCGTTTTCGTGCATTCTTACAAGACTGTTCATAGATTGTTTAGAGATATTCGGAAACGGTTTTTTGGCGATTTGGGCTGGAGCCCGGGCTGCCAACTGGCAAATCTCGTAATGAGCAAAGAGCCTCTCACGACAGAGTTCACGGAGTGGCGGCTCGGGCATTTCCCATGGACGTATGACATGTTGCAGAAGAGAATGCACGCTCTTTCCGAATCGGGGATTTTGAACCTTTGGAAGGATTGGGCATTTTGGGTCGAGTCCTTGAATGACACAAAATCAGCAGCTAGCCAAAATGAGAACAATGTCAAGAAAGTATCCATGTCGGACAACGTTATTGTTATCTTTTATCTGCTTTATAGTCTTCTTTTGCTGGCATTTTTCTTTTTCGGCATGGAAACTACGTACCCTTTTCTTGGTTTTGTAAGTTTCAGCAAGCTTCAGGAATGCGTAATAGGGTCAACGCAGGTATTTGGAATACAGATCCGTCAGCTTGGGAGTCAAATCAGGCCTCGGTTGTCGAGTATGCGCAATTCAGTTCAGATTCAGGTTGGTCCAGCCAATGCGTGAACACGATTTATTAATTTATCGCCTATTGGTTTTAATGTTTTACAAATAATTAAAAATAATAAAATTTGCTAATGCTAAATGCGAACTGTAATTGTATTCTTAAGTTAGTGAAAAAGCTTCAAGCCACACCCAATACATAATCCTACACTTGCAATTACTTAACAAGCTTACAACAACACCAAATTTGCGGTTGTGGAAATGCAGAAATTTTCAATCGCCAGCGGTGTCAGCCGACCGAAGTAGTTTGTGGAGAAGAGCTGAATTCGAATGGGCCGCCACGACATCAAGTGTTTGCAAATAAATCGCTTTTCCCTCACAGTCTTACCTCCTTTCCAACCTGCCAAATCTTGGCTGATCCTAATAATAACCTGTACCGCTTCTGGATGTATCCTAGATGCCATTCCAAACACAAACACGGCAAATATTTCTCCATCCATGTAGAAACCTAGGAAAAATAAGGTTTCAAGTGGGCCGCCTTTTCCATTTGGTCCAACGAGGAGGAAAAGGGATATTATTTTGACGACACACACAAGCCACACCATCAGGCTGAGAACTCCTCCACTGTGAAAGTCATTGTAAATGCCACACAAGAGTTGCAGTCTTCGGTATATGATTGTCATTGCGGGATTTATCCCTCTCACATTAATTCTGAAAGCAAAATCAATAACATTTTAATGCAATTTCAATTTAAAATTCGTAAATTAAAACCGCCAAAGACCACAAATTTCAGTTTGAATGTGGCGGAAAATATCTTACGATTTAAATAAATTTAGAGACTCTCTGAAGAAAGTGAAACTAAAGACGAACGAAGCAATCGCAACAAGTAGAGCCATCGGCACCATCGTCGCGTAGAGGTACCATATTACCACCGTTCTGGTAATTAGTAAGAGACCCAGAAACACATGATTCAGCTTGTACTCTGAACTGCTCTCTCCCAGCTTATTTAAAATTGTGAAAGGATTAAAAGCGATGTCTGGCACGAGGACCGTTATAATTGCGATGAAAGGGGGCATCGATGTCAATCCCAATTGTAGCAGTTTGCACAGATAAATGATGAACGTTCCCGTCTGGGTCACTGAAAACAAAAAAAAACAGAAAACACATTTTTTAAAACAATACGTATTACAGAACACTATATATATTCATGCTAATTTTGTTTGGGCCGAAATACCCGCTTTTAATCCACGATGGTCGCATTCGAAAGCAATAATCCCATTTAAAAAGTTACAAAATGTGGCTGCAAATTTATTGTAATTATATTGCAAGTGCGCAAAAATGGTGTACACCAAAGCAAACACTAAATTGAGGATTTTGTTTGGAATATGTTCATGGTCAAGGCTCGCATTTATCAACATGCAGGAAGCAGTTGCTAAATATGACACGATAAGAATTGACGCCTTTGAGAGCGACGTGTTGGGGGAGAATATTTTTCTACGCAAGTCCCACTTGACAGGTATGTGAGCGATTGGGATAAGGAACTTCAAAATTTTTCTTTGTTTATTGGATACTGTGCGAATTTGGAGGATTTCCAGAAGAATGTTAGTCAACCGTGTTGACATCATCGCTTCTCAATTTACCAAGTCCGTTATTTTTGTTTCAATTCTCAAACATGACTGGATGAAGGAACAAAATTAACAGACGGGGAATTCCTTTTCTGCCTCGGGTTGAACAATTTTTTTGTCAAACCAGGAAGCAATATCGATCAAAAGTGAACGTATCATATTTTACCCATTGCTGCTTTTGGTATTTAATCAACACGAGGAACACCATATTTTGGAAGTATAATATACGGGAAGTAGTTTCATACATTTATAATTTTTATGCTTCCATATTTTGCACATTCCCATGCCTACAAATCATTATTTTACATTTGACGACTGGACGATTTAATATTAAATTCATGAGATTTTAAGTGAGCACTAAGCAAATTATAAAGCAAATTTTTTGCTTTTTGAAGCAGAAATTCCCTATACTAAGCTCCATTATGAATGATCGACATCCCTCACATGTCACATCATACATCAATCCTTGCAATGCAGGAAAATGGTGTCCGCTCGCTCTCAGTTCTCTGACGATTTTTGACAAAGGTTTGGATGCTTTCTGCTCTATAAAACCTGGTGGATAATTGTGGCGAACGTCGTGATATCGACTGTACATCACGTCGAATAAAGCGCCGTTTCCATTTCCTAGAATTAAACCAAATACTGCCGATATCAGGATTCCACTTAAAATATTTATTATTAGAAGTAGGAATCTGTCCGAAATGATTGGCATTTACTTTTGTTTTCGTCCCTAATTTTAACCCGTATTTGTAAATTTACTTGTTGTTTTGTATATATGCATTTCATTAATTTTTGAAATTTTGAAATATTATGATTCGCTCTCAATGCTGCAAATGGTAGCAGTGTCCAGTCTCGCGGAAGTTAGAAAGACATTTCGGATAGTGACGAAGAAAAACTCGGAGATTTTACTTGGAAAAATTTCGTCAATAATTTACAAGCTTCAGGCTGCAATATGATCCATTAATGTTTTATAATGCGGATACGTCCGACTTGTTGAAAATTGCTGTCTAAAACAAGTTTTCGACCAATTTATTATTCGAACTTTGAGTGAAGTATTACTTTTGTTGATGGCATGGCGGTTCGTTTAGTTTGAATTACTATCGTTATTATAAATTGTATGCATTTCAGATGTACGTAATGAGAATACGGATTGGCATAATTGTCCTCCATCAAGTTTATGTGAAGTGAAATGTTTGAAATATTCTTAGTCCTTCCATCAAATTATGTAAGACGTTTTCACATGAAGACGGAGAACACTTTATCAAAATTCAAAATCGATTCGACCACTATTCAACGTGCACTAAACCTATTGTCAAGCGTAATACGAAAAGCTCGGAGAAGCAAGTTTTATATATTCTTTGCACTAGACTCGAAACTTTCAAAAATGTCTTTAATGTCTCTTCCCATTTTCAATTTATGTTCGATTATTTTCATTGGAAATGAATTTTGTGATGAACCATCCTTCCTTTATAGATCCTGCACATCAACATTCCAACAACATTCCTACATCAGTTTAAATTTTGAGGAAATATATTTTAAGACGGCAGACATTACATTTTTTAGCAAAATTTTAAGGTTGAAATATCAGCCTTCTTGTTTGACACTTGTGACGAGCGAGAGAAGCGTAAGACATGTTGATTCCACTGCGACGGAGGAAAGGTATCAGCTGCAACTTTCAGGGAGTTACAAGCTCATGTCGATATCCTCATTAATGTACTTTTGTATTGTTCCATTTAACACAAATAAAAGAAGTAACCTCAATAGAAACATTCCCATGGCGATAACGAATATCCCAAAAACGATGCAATCTAACTACCTCTTTATCAATATGGAATCGTTACAAGTCTACGTTCCCAGTTGGTCTTGTCCCCTCCCACATCAGTACTATTCTGAATCTAGGTATGACCGTGATCGGTCCCTTCTACGCCTTCAGATTATTGAAGACTGGGAAAAGTTTGGGATTTACGCACCATTTGTCACTTGGGACAAGACGACAAAAGACTTCTGCTCAGCAGGTTCTTGGACAAGGGAACTTTCCCACAAGGACTTTGGTTGTCATAATCCAGGAACAAGAAAGTATTCTGATGTATTCCCTCAATTTCCTACGCTTATGGACGAGATGACGATGCAGCACTGTCCCACAATGTCCTTCTTCGAGCGGCACAACTGTACGTCGGAATCGTGTATGGATTTTCACATCAAGGATGTCCTCTCGGGCGAAATTTCTGTGATGGGCGCCGCATTTATGGTTGCCGCAGAACAAACTAGAGAGAAAGTGCTGAGAAGTTTTGTACGTTTCGAAGGATTCAAGTATGTCATATTTGTACCATCAACAACAAAACTTGGTCCTTCGATCCTATCCTTGTTGCAACCAATACCCTTGGAAGGATGGCTAGCGATTTTGACCACGATTTACATGGTTATTCTCCTCGTATGGATATCAGGAAACCGAGCAGTATCACCATGGTTTTTGGTACTGGCCACACTTTTTGAGCAAGAGTCTGGTTTTGGTAACATCAAATCAAAAGCTCGACTAGTAATTGCGTTGTTGATGATCTGGACATTGGTCGCATTTCTTGTACGAAATGTGTATATATCCTCCATGTTTTCATATATTACGGCAAGACCAGGTCCGATGGTCCCCTCGTCTAGTGACGAAGTCATGAAAGATGACGACTTTGACTTGATCTACCACCACAACTATTTTTTGGTGATGCCGCCAAGTACCGTGGAGCGAGAGTGGGATAACGCGTCAACAGAAGTTTTAAGCATGTTTGTCGAGGAGAGCTCGCTCGCTCGAGTGCCGAGTCGCTCGTGCTTGTTGGCAGTTGGCTTGGATGGATTAGCCGTTGCAATGAAGTCAAATGTCCGTTTATAGCGCTGTCCATTGCCGACGGTTGGAGGGGAAAGCGTACACACCTAAATTCGAAAAATTCTCCCTGGTTTTCGAATCAACGAGGAAAACGCATTTGATATTTTATGCTTTTGCGAATAGAATGATGATTGAAAACAATAACGAACATATTACAGGACAAATAACATTTTTCGCTGTTGCATTGCATCCAATTTTGCGAGTTTTTGAAAGATTTCATGATGCTATTCTGGAGGCAGGTGTGGTGAGCAGGTGGTTCAATCACTACAGGAATTGGGAGGAAGTGGAGTCATTGAGAATGATGCGCCAAGTTCTGAAGGAAAAGACAACTTGGAACTTTTACTCTTTTGTGTTTCGGCGAGTTCCAAGAACTGTCTTAGATGCAAGTGATGAGAGCGGAGGGGAGAATACTTGCTCTGCCGAGGATTTAAAGCTGGCATTTCTTCTGTTCGGGGCTGTACTAGCATTTTGTTGTGTGATGCAAATTGTAGAATATAGTTACTACTTGTCGGTGGAATGGTTGGCGTGGGCTTAGAGTTAAAACGTGTTTTGGAGCAACTCAAAAAGTTTCATTGTAGTGGCATGCATATGTTGAGTATGTATGTATGTATTTTGGGAGGTGTACTACGCTATTGAATAGTCGTATCACAATTGCGGAATACATGTAGGATTATTGCATCTCCCGTCTCATCCGTTCTAAGAAATCGGATGTAGAGCTTGGTCACGTGTATTTTAAATGAGAATGCAACAAAATATCTAAGTTACAAATTATTTAATAAATTTGACATAAAGAGTAGTTTTCCACATGACACTAAATTGAAACAATCCTTTTATTCTTAAAAACCTGAAGACTCAAATTAAATGCCCAACAAGCATTACTCCAATTACCAAACCCACAGCTGACCCTTTGACACAACTTAACGCACCACTGCCGCACTCCCTTCCTTGTGAACAATTATGTTCACAACTTGCCTTCCCAGTTAAGCTACAGCTCTCACCAAAAGCGTCAGAAGGCAAGGAAGTAATGTTAGGAGAATCGTCAAACGTGAGGTTGTTTTCACCATCGTTGCCACTGCCACTTCCAAACGATGCGTTCCCCAATTCAAGGTCGTCAGTGTTTTCAGGATGTGCTTCGTCATCCGTGTTGCCGTTGCCACTTCCGGACCCATCGACATCAATGTCATCCGGGTCTTCAGCCGGAGGGTAGTAAACTGTTAAAAAACATGGAATTAAAATCCCAAATTTTAGAAAAGCAATTCCCAACCCGTCACCCAAATATCAGCGAACACATACCGAATCCAAATTTTTTCAAATTGTTAATCCACTCTTCCACATCATTTCCACGAGTTTCTCGCGAGTTCTCAGCGAGTGTTCCAGAACGACATTGTCCAGGCTTCATCTCAAGTTCGGAGTATGCAACGACAAGAAGCACAATTAGTAGACTTTTCGAAAGTTTCCACATCTTCGATTTTGTTCAAAAGCTTACACCAGCTCAACAACAGAAGTTGTCAGATATTTCACTATTTAAAAAAAATTACATGAAAGTACGAATTCGTAACTTATTGCGATGCAATGCAATATGATTGAGTTTTGAGTAGCAAATGTCAACTTAAAATATGAATATGGTGTAGCATTTGTATATTATCCTAGAAACACATAAAGTTACGAAGTAACGTCATTGTTTCAACGAAGAGGCAAGGACGTGGTCAGGATCAGGAGACGAACATGAATTACTTGGAAATCGTACTATCTTCTCTCAAAATGCGAACGAAGGAGAGCTACATTGAATGGGAACACGAGCATTAATCCAAGTATGTAATGCGGATTGGTCCAATACTGAATCATGAGACTCGACTCGTGTAAAATATATTTTGGAAATGATGTCATGCATTAAGTAGATTTTGAATCACAATATTTTAATTATTAATTCTGGTAAAAGTAAAAATATCTAACAAATAACAGCTTGAATGGGTTCCATTAGCTGAGCCAAGTCAACAAATCCACTAGCACTAAAGACATTCTCAGTTTTGTTTCCCGTGATTTGAAACAACTCAGTTGAGTCAACATTTTCCCCAATTCCTACCGTCAGCAGCTCAACGCCAGCATATCGGAGTGTTCTTGCAATTGCCAAGGTATCATATTGATCGCTGGACACGCTTCCCGTCACCAAAATGATGTTTTGTGACTCAGTCCTGTTGTTCAACTGGAAATCCCAGTAAGCATGATCCAAGGCGAGATGCGTCATTGCGAAAGTGGACGCAGGGAAGGTGGCATTGTGAATGGCATCTTGGATTTCGGTAAGATTCATTGTGTTGTCCAGGTTGAAGATTGGAGTTGAGCTGGAGCCAAAAACGATGAAGGACATTCGGCTCTGGTTATTATTTGACAGCCATTCACTCGCAACGGAGGATACGAATTCTAAGCCTAGCGTGAAGTTTTAGGGGCCAACATGAGTTGTGCCGGAGAGAAGGATGACGAGATCGTTGTCCATTTGGCATGCATGGGAGCTCCCATCTGAGAATTAAAGAAATGAGATTAATCTTCCAAGCCTCAATATTTTTTTGAAAATTGCGAAATACTGAATTACCTCTGTATGCACTAGAGTGGACCAACGCTCCCATTAATACTACCACCAAACCTGCAATTATTTTTGATGCCATTTTAAAAATATTTTTTGGGACATTCAGACGAATGCAGGACGTGATTTTCTGGAGAATTCTTTCTGCTCTGCCAGAGTTTCCACATTCGTCATCTATTTATACTCGAATCTCTCATGCCAGTGCAGATATGCCTCATTTTTATGAAATCATTCTTTCTCGATGAAACACTGCGGAAAATCCTCGAGAGTTCTGATAAGGTTGATATATATATCAGTGGGTAAATACCAGAATTTGTCTCGTCTGTCATGTTATGCAGTCTGCAGCTGCACATTTCCAGAGTACTGAATATGCGGAAAGCTTGCTTACAAATATAGTTCATGCGCAAGACTTTTATATTGTGGAGATACAGCGGAGTTATTCCAATTCAAAAGCACTTTACTTTACTCAGTCAGGGCCGAAATTTATTGAAGGTTAGCACTCTGCACAAAACTATATTGTATTGGATGACCTATTTTTCGTCGTGGTCAATCATCACTCACAGCAGAATGTATGTATATCATAATTGACAATGACGGTTTGTCTGATAAGCAGATACAAGCGTAATTTCCTAATTTCACTTTGTGAGAGATGGATTGTTTTTCAATGTTGGTGTATTTATATCCTCAAGAACATATTCGATTAATTAGTCCATATATTATTTGCATATTTTTAGCAATCTATTTTCAAGCGGAATTTTTTTTGTCACGAAGAAATAAAAAATAATCAATATATTAGCAAATGGTTTCTTTCATAGGTCTGAGCATCCAATTGAAATGTGTGAATTCTGCAATTCCGAAAGCATTCTCAGGTTTGTCCCCCGTGATTTCCAGCAACTCGGTGTGATCAGCCTCTTCTCCCACTCCCAAAACAAAGATTTCCGTCCCAGCGTCACGAAGCTTTTCCGCAGCTTGCCTCGTCAAGAGGGGACTAGTTGAGCCACCATCCGTGACCAAAATCACATTCTTCAGATTGCTTCCAGGATGTGTTTCAAACTCGTTGAAGGCCATCGTCAAGGCCAAATGAATATTCGAGAAGAACGCAGCATGATAAAAGGCTCTCTCAATCGCAGTTTGAATCTCTTCATCCGTCAGAGTATTGTTCAGGCTCAAGTGCTTCTCTGCAATTGTGCCAAAAACGATAAATGAGAGTCGATTTGCATCATGTGCCAACCACGCATCGGCAATGTCATGCACGAAATCCACCGTCCTCCTAAAGTTTGTCGCTCCAAGACTTGTTGTTGCGTCGATGATGATGACGAGATCGTTGTCAACTCGACACGCCCAGTCGCCAAGATTTAGCTGTTAAAATTTACTAAAAAACAATTTTAACTTTTAAAATAAATTTTTAAAATATTTTTTTTTCATACTTTACCTCGCAAACAGACTTATGTCGCTCATCCGACAAGCCCGTGCGAAACTTGAGATTCTCCATTTGCAGTTCGTTGTGGACCATGATTTTCGTATTTTCCGTTGGCGCATCTGGATATCCAGTGTCCCACTTTGAGTCCAATTCTGGGCCGAAGAAAACACCATTTCCCCATTGAAATGCTTGGCCGGTTGTGTTCCACTCGCCGCCAACCCAGAATAAATCCGTGAATTGTCTCTCAGACAAGTACGTGTTGAGCAAGTCAAACTCTTCGATGGTTTCGATGTAGACCATTGTCGCGTCCGGTCCATCGTAGGCTTGACATTTGGCTTCAACCTCGGTCCATCCTACCTTAAAGAATGTAAGCAGAATCGAACTGATTTGCAATGTGTACTCCAAGATTTGGATTTAAAGTTAAAATTGAAATCAAACTTACTTCATCGATGAATATCATGTACATACTGTCTTGAATGGAGACATCTCCAGTAGTCGGATTTGCTACATGATTCTTAGCACGGCCAATGCGAGTGAAGCCTAAAAGGTCCGTTAATTATTAGTGATTTACTTAATGAAAAAATGGATGGACATAAAATTTAAAATTCATGTTCAAACTCTGGATAGAATATGCTACCTTCGTTAGCATTCCAAATGCTATCATCACCTTCCACCAAAAATGTTGACAAGACCAAAACTTGGACGAGAATAAAAAGTTTGCAATTCATTTTTTTTCCTTTGAGTTCAAGTTCAGACACGTGAATTATTTTGAGGAGGGTGTGTGTTCTCTACTCGAGCAAAGAGTCAGTTCCAAGCAGTGCTTTATACCTGTCGGATTTCATCAGATAAAAACTTGATCGATGACTTGGAACTCTTGCTCATATTATCAGTATATTTGTGAAGCTCCACCAAAATCATGTTTTATTGGGGATTTCTCTCCTTGGAGCATACACGCACCTTGGGAAATATCACATTCGAGCGAGTGATAAACACTTTATACACGACAAGGTTCCACAGGATTCTTCCATAAATAAATTGATGATAATTGTGTATTTGATAAGAGCTTATATTATTTTTGTGTCAGTGACGGGATAACTGTGTTCATATGCTGAAGGTTTTAATAAGCAAAAATTAGCTTAATTAAATTCAATTAGACTGCCCAGAATTTCCAAATGACAATATTTGAAGTATTTGTTTATTAATTTAGAATGTTCTGGTGAACATGAATTTTTGATCTATTAGCCCAGCCGAATCCATGACTCAAATATAATTATAATTTTCTAAGTATTATTTCAAGAATTGTATAAAATAATCAAGTTATTATCTCCCACATTGAAAAACCATTTGTCCCCTTAAAACGGTTGAAACCAGTGGAGTGGTCTCTTTACTGAAGTATACATTTCTTATTTTTTGGCTTTTCTTCGGACGGTTGCAATACTGCCGCTAGAACTGCCTCTTCCATAGCGCTCTTTAATCCTTTCTGTAAATAAAATGTAAGTTCAGTCAAAATCATAATATCTTCAAACTCAAATCAAGTCTACTCAACTGAAAACAAAACCTTATACCTGTGTCAAAGCCGATACTTCAACATACTTGACAGCTTTCAATTTTTTTGCTAGTTTTCCCCCCTGCTCCGCCGTGATTGGTTGTTGCTTCCTTTCAGCTAATCCTTCTATTCTTCCCTTATCGTCTCGTAATTCAATTTGTGTACCAACAAGAAGGAACGGAGTGTTCGGACAGTGATGTTGTATTTCTGGAACCCACTTTGAATTTGCATTCAGCAAATCACGTTGTAGTCAACATTCATGATCACAAGTAGTAAGCACATAGTTATATATAGTCTTACGTTTCCCGTTACGTTCTCAAAAGTGGATGGAAGATCCACTGAAAAACACACCAGAAACACATCCGCTTTTTGAAAAGTCATAGGTCGCAACCAGGGATAGTACTCTTGATCTGTAAGGGCGAAACACAATTTTCAAAAAAAGTATTGGCTGAAATTCCATTTCAAATTATTTGCCGTATAATAATGACAAGCGAGTGTCGTAAAAATTACTTGATGTGTCGCACAAGCCTAGAAGGTAAGGTTTCCCTCCAACATTCACATTGACACTGATATTATCGAAGACGGTTGGGAAGTCTTCTCCTGGATATGCGCTTGTGGTGTAAGAAGTTAGTAAAGTGGTTGTATCCACTTCCTTGTCGCCCACCACTACACAGTTTATAGTTTCGATCTTGTCCCCCATCAAAAAAAACACAAATTCGCAGTGTAACTAAAAATAAAAATACGTTTATTTTTTACTTGAATGCGAAATAATTAAATTTGTTAACGTGAAGAAGTGGTAATGCGCATTATATTTGGAAAACATGAATATCTGATGACTTTTATGAGGAGGATTACATGCAATCGGATGATATCTGAAGGTTTATACGTTAATACTAGATGACTCAGACGTAAAATTCAGTTCACCAAAGGTGCAAATATTTAAGGTAGAAAAACTGTGGGTGTGTTCCCAACCCAAATGAGTGAGCGGAAGTTGATGTAATCATGATTAGATTAGGATTTGTTTAACAAACTCAATCACGAAATGAAATTGGTCATGATTGACGAGATGGATTTGCGCTTGCGCTTATTTATCAATATGCGAAAATGAAGCTTGCAATGCATGTTATTCATGATGAATGTTTCATGTTGGTGATGATGAATAATTTAAGCAAGGTGGATTTTTTATATCATTTCCACATATTACATCCATGTATTATATTCTAAATTTGATTATGTTATAAAGCCATTTTCATTAGACTATCAATTACTTTTTTGGCTGGAGCTTGAAGGATTCAAAGGTCAGTCCGGGTCCTATTTCCTTCGATTTAACCATTTGAACCTGTTCCAAATTTGGACAGCATTTAAACAACTTCAAGGCACATTTGTTATCTGCTTTTAATTTGATAGAAATTTGGGTTTCCTCTTCAACAACGATTCTTGTCCTCCACTCGGCGTCAAGTAACGCCGCAGGGCTCACAAAAGAAAAGTCAACGAATTGAATGGTTGTCAAAGAGCTGGTCAATTTCGTATTCATAATTTTGTCAAGGAATGGTGAAGACATTGTTGAGAGTGACATTGAAAGTTTTCTCAATTTAGAGTTTTGTTGTCCCATTGCTTCGTTACTATCTTCGTTATAATCAAAATCCACGTAAACATCAGGATCAGTTTGAAGATGAAGCTCATCCAGTACTTGGGCAAGCTTATTAATTGCTCCCACAAAGGGGCGCAGTTGAACTCGATCACAATAATTGAAGCTAAGACCTACCTGCATCAAGTTATGGAAGCGTTGGATTTCTTCTAAAAATTTAAACATAAAATTGTACTTGTCTGAATCTGAAGATGGCCAAACTTTTAAGGATTCCAAATGAGAGAGTTCGACGTCGACTTTCCGATTTTCTGACAATTTAATCATCGAAATCAGGTCATCTAAACGTTTTAGTTGATTTCCATACTTCCGTAGTAATCCGTGTAGATCCAGAAATCGGCTTTCCAGTTGCGCACTTGACATTGGCAATCGGAGGTACTGCAAATCCTTCAAATTCGGCAGAGACACGCAAAAACGGTCTTGGTTGTTGGAGCAATTCCGGTAGAATTCAAGTTGAAACAAAGTGAAGCTCTTCAGATTTGGAAGACAGTTCAGCACTCTGGGAACACAATTGAAGGCATATTCATCATCGACGTGGATGATGTAAGTAAAAGTCCAGATATGAACTCCAAACTTGTTAAGGAAAGTGAGAAATTCGTTCGTTTCCCTTTCGTCGCCATTGGTTTCATAAATGACCGCTCTATTTGGAAACGGATTTAGCAAGTATGACTTCATACCCTCCAAAAATTTCGACAAGTTTGAAGAGCTAATCTTGCTGTTGTCTTGGTAAATCCTGGAATCCCACTCAAAATCATCGAAACCAGGATCCCATGATGGAACATGATTTTGGCGAAAAGTGTCCACGGACTGGAGCCAACTCTTTGATACGGAACGACATTTGAGGAAGTCTTTCTCTCCAAAGTATTTGGACAGCGATGGAAGGACGAGTGGAAAGAGAAATTGTATTCTTGTTTCGGTTAAAATGCGGTTAAATGTGGAACACGTATTGGAACATTGAAATAGATCTTGTGGATCATTCAGTCTGTCCAGAATTTGCTCCCAGATTTCCACAGGGAGCAAATCGCTGCAATAATGAATTGTGTCGCAAACGTTTAAGGAAGACATTTTCGGGGAAATTATGTGAAAATATTGCGACAAGTTTGGTAAATGTAAATGATGACTGGGAGAATGACTACGGTTACCTAAAGTAGGAATTGTATTTGATTTGGAGTAAGTCATAATTGATCACATGTGTCATGTGTTTTATCAAAATTGTATCTAAATGCATAACTCATGTTTATGTTAAGAGCCTCGTGGTCACGCTCACTCTTCAAATATCTCATATTCCACTCGGTCTTCTCATACTCCAATTTTGATATACGGACACTTAAATGCTTATATATTTTGCAAGCTTAAATCATAACATTTTTTGCAGAAAAATTATACAGACAAGCATGTGTGGATTGGTTTGCTTTGCTTTGCTACCTTTAAAAATGTATCATAACATAATAAAGGACAGCGGAAACTTTCCACAAACCAAACTTGACTTGGATTTGGATAAAAAAACCGTATCCTGAAAGCGGGACACGGTTATCACTCCCGTGTCGAAATCATTCCAGTTCCAGATGTCGGCTTGAGGCCGAGGCAAGACGCGGTTTGAGCTGGTGAAAGTATTGAAAGGACAGTTTCAATTCTGATGGCTGCCACGCAGAGGTTTGTTGCTGTGGCGACAGCTGAACCGGAACTGGACCCGGATGGACCCACTTTCAAATTGTAAGCATTTTTGGTTTGCCCACCACGGGAACTCCAGCCGTTGGGGATGTTGGAACCTCGAAGACTAAAATGGAGATTTTAACAAATTTAATTTTTTATAAATGCTTGATGAGATTCAATTTTTGATTGGAGATTTGCTTACAACGAGAATTCAGTCATGTTCGCCTTTCCAAGAATGACTGCTCCCGAAATTCTTAAACTCGCAACTACATCCGCGTCCCAAACTGGTCGAATGCCAACTAGAGCTTCAGATCCTGAAGTTGTCTCCATTTTGTCGTTTGTGGCAAACACATCTTTCACTAAAATCGGGATTCCGTGAAGTACTCCCCTTCGTTCTCCAGCCCATTTGAGTTCCAGGTCAAGTGCGGCAGCGATTAGAATAGCGTATGGATTCACCTCAAGAACTGCGTTTAAATATGGATTCATTTTCCGAATTCTGGTGAGGTAGCATTTTGTCAGTTGCTGCGATGTGAGGTTTTTGGACTGGAAAAGGGAGTGCACCTTTTCAATTGAAATTTCCCGAATGTCAATTCCATTACATTTGGAATGCAGTTTGTCCAGCCTGATCAAAGTTTCCGTTAGTGACTCATTTTGTGCAGATAGTGCGGTAATTAAAACGGCAAGGAGAATAATATACGAGAAGAGGGAGGATGTTGTCATGATTATCATCTCAAAATGTGAATGAAGCCGTGTCGCTAATTTTTGTATAAATATTTACCACAGGTATGACAGAATGACAAGGGAACAATTAAATATAAATGTAAAAATTCATCAGTAAAAGTTATTGTTTATTGATGCCGTCGGAAATTACAATTGAAGAGTATGATTTCCTTATTTAATAAAATTGTTTTATTCTCTGTCGCTAGCTCAAACGATCATCCCAACGGAGCCCAAAGTCATTGAGTCAGTATTTATGATTTTGAAGAGAGATATTTTGATTGTCTTAGACAAAACCATTCACTCGAGAAATTATAAATTATTGAGCATACAAATCTCCACACTTACTTTGAGCTGCCCTGCTCTCTCTCTCTCTCTCTCTCATTTTTGTCCACATTAGCTTTTTGGCTGCACAATTGGACCTGTATTAAAAGAAGCATGCATGCATGAATTCTTGTTGCCTTTACAAGACATAATCCCAAATGCCATCAACTGCTAGCCAAGTTTCTGAGAAATTGGTAATTAAATATTTTTTAAAAAATTCAAAGTGACTCTGAAATGTGACCCACTATTCGTTAAGCTAGAAGGAAAGTAGTAATTTGTGATTTCATTTCTTGCATTTCGGAGAAGACGAGGAGGAGGAGGCGAGGTGTGTAATTTTGTTTCATGGAGATTTTTCAGATTCTTAGCTTTCTTAGTTAGTGCTCTTCTCATTTCATTTGGAAATTTCATGACTTTCCTTTCTCCTGATTTATGGGGAGCTGACGTACCGGAAGACCAAATGTAAAATTGCACGTTCCAAATTATCACCTTGAATCGCAATTTTTAAACAAAATCGTCATTAAATATGTAGGCTAAGGCCAGCAGAAGAAACTTACATCATGCAACAATGTTCCATTCCCTTCAAAGGGATATTTTTCGTCCTTGTCACTTGGGATTACGTACGCCTCCCTCCTTTCCGAGAAGCCTAAGCTCACTTTAAGCCATAAAACTAGAAATTGGATGTGTATGAACACAGTGCAAACATGCGCATGTGCATGCATACATTCCTTCAAGTTCATTTTCTTTCATAATGGAAATTTTTCAATCCACTCAAGATAAAAA
>JAQFZW010001968.1:0-21017 GCA_034687055.1 Heteromurus nitidus
GCTCCGTAATACAGTACCTATATTACACCCACCACCGACCATCCCATGACTACAATGCTTAGAGTATAGGACCTTGATTTTTACAAATGATCGGTAGCTTGTTCCACGTGAAATTGTTATACTTGACTAGCATAAATAATGTGTTTGGAGGAAAATTACAAATATATGTGTTTTTGTGGGGTTTTTTTCTGGGACAATAATAAGCAATTCTTAATTATATATGCTCGTAATTGTACACGTAGGATCGTGAGCAGCGAGGTGTGAATTTGTAATGACGATGAGAGAGACTAGTAAACACTCACACGGTCGTGTCAAAGGTGTGTGTGGATCAACTCGCGACATAATGTGTTATATGTCAATTTTTTGATAACATGAAATTTAGTTTAACGCGAAGGTTTAGTTGTTTGAGAGAATTGCCAAAAAAAATTATGAGGAATTCACGGCGAAATTTTTATAAATTAGATAAATTTATAAAATGGCGATTTTTTTAAAAAGAAACTCATTTTCGAAGGAGAAAGAACAAGAGTGTGTAATTTATTATCGCAATTTTATAAATATCGGCGATTGATGATGATGATGATGAAATCATGTAAAAAGAGATAAATATGCATATGTGGGTCGCGAGAGGTCGAACTGTATGGCTTGTTAACACGGTGTAAAACAACATTCATAAACAAAATCATGCAGAAATTATGAATCTAATGCGATTTTTTAAAACATATATTGAATCACATATTCTTTGTGGAATTTTACTAATCTAATCTAGTCTCTTAAGAACTTAATTTTGATATCTAGCGGGATTCCTTTAATTTTTTTACACGACGACGACGATGATACAAAATTTTCTTATTCATGACGACATACGAATTACTTGATCAGAATTCACGCTATTATAACACACGTTTGTTATCGTTTGACAACTAATAATTAAACAACGGAATATTTTGACTAGACTCACGTTCCGGGGCAATCCATAAAACAATCATCGTAACACACAACTTTTTAAACACTTTTATTGTTTTACGAGAGTAGTACACATGCGCTCACACACACCCACGTTCCTCTCCAAATTGATGTTGTCAAACAGAAACGAGAGCATCGCGTTTGGAATACTTAATATTTATTTATTTGTCAATAATCATTAAAAATTGATATTTCGATCGTATATATTCTTGAGCATTTAAAATATTTTTTTCACGAATAAACTCATTATGTTACGTGATAAATTGTTTAAAAAAGGTCAGTCACGTGTGCTGTTGTAAATTAAAACTGAGATTTAGTTAATTGTATATTTTAAGGAACCTCGACACGGCGATCCATCTTCTCAAAGGGAACATTGGCACTGGGATCCTAGCCATGCCAGAGGCATTCAAGAATGGTCAGATTACTTATTTATTTTTTTAAATCAATTTAAACACTATAACTAACGAGTATAATTAACGTTGAAATTACGTTTATTTTGCATAAAGCCGGTCTATTTGTCGGCTCGATCGGTCTCGTGCTCATCGGCGTCATCTGCGTCCACACGATGCACATTCTCGTGAGTCCAAAAACACACTATTTTTAAATCATGAACCTTGCTTTTGCATTTTCAATCTTATTTTTAAAATATAATTTAAATTTTCAAAAAAACAACAGCTCCAGTGCAGCCGTATCCTTTGCCATAGAACGCGTACCCCCTACCTCAACTTTGCGGAGGTGGGTGAGCTCTCGTTCAAGCACGGTCCACCATGTCTCCGCCCAATCGCCGGCACGGCCCGCCTCGTCATCGACACGTTCCTCTGCGCAACGCAGATCGGCTTCTGCTGCGTCTACTACGTCTTTGTCGCTACCAATCTCAGGATTGTGAGTCATTAATAATTTTTAAAAGGAACTTGTATATTCTAATTAATCCCAAATTTAACTAATTTTTTAAAATTAAAAATGCAGATAATAATGGAGGAGTTTGGCTACGAGATGTCAGTGAAGACGTACCTGAGCATCCTGCTTCTGCCGCTAATATTCCTGAACTGGATCCGAAACTTGAGGTACCTCGCCCCCGTGATGTCCATCGCGAACGTGTTCATGTCGATCGGACTGGGGATTATTTTCTACTACATTTTCCAGGACATGCACGGGTTGTCGGAGGAGCGAGAGAACTTTTACCTCGTCTTCAACTCGTGGCAACATCTTCCCCTCTACTTTGGAACGGCTCTATACGCATTCGAAGGAATCGGAATGGTACGAATAATTAATTATTATAAACACGACACAAAATTTTCCATACAAATTATATGTTAAACACTGTCTCTCGATTCCAGATCCTTCCTCTGGAGAACAAGATGCGCACTCCGCAAGATTTCGGTGGGCTGTGCGGCGTCCTCAACATCTCAATGTTCATCGTCGGCGTGAGCTACATGGCGATCGGCTTCTTTGGCTATCTCAAGTACGGCGACAACTCTGTCGGGTCTATCACGCTCAACCTGCCCGAAGGAGAGCTGCTCGCGATGGGCGTGCGAATCGTGATGAGCGTGAGCATCTTCCTCTCGTACGCGCTCCAGTTCTACATCCCCATCTCGATCGCGTGGCCATGGATGGAGGCTAGAATACCAAAGAACGCGCAGGTCGGCTCAGAGATCGTGTTCAGAACTGTACTCGTCATACTCACTTGTGAGTCGTACTTTTTTTAAAATAATAATAATTATTTTTATGAACAATTAAATATGAAAATATGTATAAATTGACAGATGCGCTCGCCGTGCTGATCCCGAACCTTGGTCTCGTGATATCTTTGGTTGGAGCGCTGTGCACTGCGGCGCTAGGGCTTATCCTCCCTCCAATCTTCTCGATGTGCACACACTGGGAAACTGGATATGGTCCATTCAGGTGGAGGCTCATCAAGGACATTCTGCTCATGAGCTTTGGGTGCTTGGGATGCTTCACAGGAACATACCTCAGCATCCTCGGCATTATCAATTTCGACGAGAGCAAGGGCGCGACCGGTGGACATTGATGATGACGGACGACGATAAGGCGTTTTTTAGGGGTTGCAATAATATTCCACGTGTTTACCAAATCATACTTTAAAAACTTCTTCTTCATCATTTTTTTGTAATTTTTAGTGGCGATTGTTTAAAACAATAAAAGTTATAGTGACGGATGGTTTAAAATTGAATGAGCTTCAAATTATGGATCAAAATTTAAATCAATCACTCGCTCGAACACAGGTGTGGTGTTGCCGTGGGAAATCGTCATCTATGCTAACGTATAACGGTGGCGAGAGCACACTTGGTTGATGTCGTCACGCAGGACGACGACACGCATATGTTGCTTTGATAGGCAACGAATTCACTTCAATGCACTTTCACGTTGCATTTTCACTTGTTGCATATAGCTCGAGATGATTTATGAATGAATTGAGAGAAAGGAAAATTGAACCGAGTATATATATATTTGTGGTGATATATGAAATGCTCGTGTTGGTTGTGATTTATATGTTTACGAGTGTATTCATAATATTGAATTTTCACCTCAGTTTTGATATTTTGTTCCAGGAAATAAATGATATGTGTACTTTTTCACTGGTCCAACTATTTTTAAACAACCCAAAAGTGTAAAGGAAGCGGAATATATAGCATCGTCGCCCTTCTTGGCTCAAGGGTCACGCTGATACTGTTTCGTCATGTCAAAGCTTGATGATCTGTAAGAACCATCGCCATAAAAGATAAAGGTTGAAAAGGTAGAATCGGGGCGGATGTAGCTGACAAGGGAACGGCCCAGTTGGAGTCATACACTTTAACATTCCAAATATGATTTTTTGGGGAAAATATAAACACGGTAAATTTGTTTAACCTCCGAGCTGACCGATAAATATTTTATCCTTACCCAATGCCTTGTCCTGACAAAAACTCATGGTCCCAACACTATAGTCTCACATGGCCCCGAAAAAGTAAATTTCTCATCTCCACTAAACAACAATTGTTAATATTTCGAAAACCAACCGTGCAAATTCGTTATAATTTCACAGACATCTTACTTTTAACCCAATCTAACTATCCCCCGTCAGAACACCAAATAATTGCCAATCTCAAGTAGCCCCAGCTCCACGTGACCTTGAAACTTGAGACCATTGGGAAATAACGTGAATTTATGGATCCACAAGAACAAATGTGTGTAAAAAACATGCAAAAAAACACCAAGGTGAAGCCTTATTGATTGCTAGTGTTCAAACCCTCCAAATTATCGTGTAATTCAATTTGACACAAGCTCAATTCAACATTTACAATATAAAAAAGTGTCGTGCATTGGAATCTTGTGTGAATGCATAACAAAACGTATATTTTATACCATCCCAAATTATCATATTTACAGCATTTGCAAACAAACAAAATTAGCGAAAATGAATCAAACAACACACCCTGCAACAAAAACTCATTGACGACCATATTCTCCACCAAGCAAATACACTCACAAACATAACAGAGTGTTGCCCACAATTGTAGCACTAACTTACATGTACGTTCACGTATAATCTAAACGTATATTAAACCTCTCTCTGCTCTCCCCAAGCTCACTCACGCAACAATGCAAAAATAACATTAAAGCGTCTATTCCCCCCTCGAAAATAAAACACTCCCACGAACGAACGAACCCCACTCTCAAATAGAAAAGCGAAAACGTAATAAAATGTTGTGTGCATGCGAATCCGTGTGTTGTGCACGCAAAAAAAGAGTTTCTTTCTCATAATTTATTTATCATACACGAGACGCTGCTGCTGCAGTGTGAGTTGCATATGCACATCGCGAAACGAACCTGTTGAAATGCACACACACACAATGCGAAAGATATATAATTCATTCACCCTTGAGAACATCAGCAGCATCAGCGTTCACACACACCCCCCAAAAAAACTCAACAATGAGAGAAATGCACATATGTAGATACACATTGTTGCGATGAAGAATACACACACACACACCACCCTCTCGTCCATCCCGTTACGTCCAAAACATCCACTGTTACGTGAACATACACACACGAAAAAAACAGTGAAGACTTGAAAAATTTCTTATATATCCACAATATTTTTTCTTCACATAACACAAAACTGAACATATATGTTAGCATTAAGAAACTACATACGTGTGTCCCAAGACGCTGTGCTATGACGATGATCAGCACTTGACCCTTTTTTTCACAATCGTGTGTGTTTGATGTGCTAAATTGATCCAAAAATACAGTGGAAAAAAAATTACGATACAATCAATTAATGTTGTTCTGTAACACTCGAATGCACACAAACACCAAACTATTTATAAATTGCTACATATTAATAGAGACAGAAAATCTAGTAACAATATTGTGCAATTATGATAGTGTTTTTTTGGTGAGACATTAAATACGTTGTAGTGTGCAAATTTATTTTGGGATGGTAGTGGAGTTCAATAATTTATAATTGTTTATTTGGAGCTCAGTTAAGTTTAATTGATTGTGAAGATATAAACTTAAAAATGTATCACGTATATCATTCAAAAAAGTTTAATATTTTGCTGTACTCTAAAATTTAGACGAGTTTAAAGTTTAAAAAAAAATGTTGTGAGCACACCAAAAAAAAATTCGCTAAAGTAAACAAGAACGATATAATAAAAAATATGCCTCCAACGAACGCGAACCCGTTGAGTCAAAATTCAGCGTCAAACAATCCAGGAGCACCACACCAGAAACAGTGTGACTCGTCGTCCCAACAACAACCTTCCGTTCACCATCCCCACCACCAGCAGCAACTCCGCCCGCCGTTATACAATGCGGAGGACTACGCGTCAGCACTCCGCGCCCTGTTCACACACAGTTTATCGCTTCCCTCGTCCCCTGTCGTCTCCCCAACGTCCCTCATCCTCGAGCATTCAACAACAAATCCACCCATGATCCCTGGCCAAGGCCTTGTCGACATGAACAAGCATGGCGGTGGCGGAGGGTCGAAGCCCACATCCATAATCCCCGAGATGGGCATGAAAAAGTTTATAAACGGGAGCGAGCTGTTGTTCAAGTTGGAGGCGGACTTGAGGTCTGCGTTCCCCTCTTTCGTCCAGGAGTTTGTGTCTGGAGAGAGTGACGGCGTTGCGTGCATCCTCGACGCGCTGCGCAACATTCACGAGGCGCTCGACCACGTCAACGGGCTAAGGGAGCAGAGGAAGCTCGTACTGGATGAGAGGTCGTGTGTCCAGTGCGTCGCGTTGATGCTCAGGAACCTCGACGCGCTACCAAAACTCCTTGGGTACGCGCACGGGCTCTATCCCATTGTCCACTGCACCGTGTCAACGAACACGAGCACGCGCGTGCTCGCGCTTGACATACTCACGAGCGTGTGCGAGCAGGGCGGCGGAGGCGACGCGTTCGCAAAAGTGTCGGAGGCGGTGAGCACGCTGAGGCTTAGGTTAGGAGAGCCGATTCGGTGTAAGGTGCTCGTGGGAGCCATCAGCAGTGCAGCGGCTGGGGTGTTCCAGGCGACTGGGATTCGGTTTTTCAGGAGCTTTGTCGCGTGTGCGCCCAGTGCAAAGTTCAGAGTGTACCTTCAGGTCGAGCTCGAGGAGGCGGGATTCGCTGTTGACGTCATCAGGAAGGTATGTAAACGCATTGTTTTTTTGGACATGTTCTTTTGGTGGCGACAATTTTGTAACAAATAAAATTTGGTGTAGAGCGCAGAGATGTCCCCAGCACGGGAATCACGGCTCGTGCTCCAGGAGCTGGACGAGTGGGACCGAGTGATCATCGACGTCGACACGGTCGTCAGACAAAACTCGCAGCTGAGGAACAGCGTTGCGACGCTCCAGCAGGAAATTGCGACGCTGAAAGATAAAATTAAGGTTCCATATTCGCTTAATGGATAAAAATTAATGTCAGCAATTCTGTTTAAAACTTTAATTTTTAATTTCAAAACCAGAAACTGGACTCGCAATCCCACGCGCATGCGCACAGCTCGAACCCGCAGACGCCAAAGTACACGAAGAAGAAGAACACTCCGCGTCACTCGTCTCGCGTGTTGTCGTCGACGCCGATCCAGACGATAACGACTCCAGTAGACAGCGAGGAGGAGGCGGAGCAGATTCACCAGATCCTCGAGGACCTCCACAACATTGTGAACAACGAGATGCTCCACGACAACAGTTCAACAACGACAACAACAACAGAGATCGTGCCTGTGCTGCAGCAGAGGGAGTTGCTGCCTCTGCCTCGAATAACTCGTCCAACCCACTCTGAGCCGAACCTGTTCGAGTCGGAGGCTTCCGAGAACAACTTGCTCAGGTTCGACTCGAGCGACGAAGGCGAGTCGCCAAGGACTCGCGTCAAGAACGTTGTCCAGCAGCTCGAGCAGTCGAACCTGTTCAGCACGCTGCCCAACTTCAACACGTCGGGGCTGGCGAGCAAGTTCGCCAACTTCAAGTCGAGCAAGTTGGACGGGAATCTGAGGAACTGGAGCGACGTGGGCGGGCATGCTGGGGACCAGCGCGTCAAGAGCCTTGAGAATCTAGACAACTTCACGCTCAAGTGGAAGTACCCCGTTGTGGGTCAGGAGAACAACGGGAGACGATCTGAGCACCAGCAGCAGCAGCAGCAGCCCAACTCGCTCGTCGTCCTTCAGGATTACAGGATGAACAGGTTCAGCAAGATGAGTGGAGGAGGAGGAGGCAACAAAGCTACTAGGCAGCAGAACAAGCCTGTAGCGCCTCCAGTACCTCAGCAGCAGCAGGCGTCGTCCTCCTCATCCTCGTCGGGACTGTTCAGCAAGCACGCAAAGGCGAACAACAAGCGAGTGCACGCTCATCCCCAGAAAACGTTCCAGATCAGTCTCGTGACTAAAAATGGGAACGGAGGAGGAGAGCCAAAAATGACGAACCTCAGCTACAACGATTTGGGGAATAATAGTGGGGCAGGGAATAGCGGAGGGAGTTCGCCCAATGGAAATCTTGAACGGGTCACTGACTTGCCAAGTGGATTGTATTGAGAACAAAAAATGTTTATTATTTTTCAAGAAACCTCGTAAATGGTGCTGCTAATTAATTTTTTTGAGAGGGGTTTTCCACGAATTCAATTTTTTTTGTACAACGATTTTTATACTAATATATAATAACTTATTCAACGAAATTATATGATATACGATTTATATATATGCAGATCTATGCATAAGAGTATGATTTTTGTATATTTTTTTGTAACTTATATTTTGATTCGGTTTGAATATATATATCGTTTTTAATAATTATAATTTATCGTATATTGCGAAAAGGCCATATATAATTCATTTTTGAGATAATCCAGATTGCATAATATAGTATTGATAAATCACAAAAAACGTTAGACAAACTTGACGACGACAACTGATCCAGCAGCCCCGCTATCGGAGATTGTTGCCTCCTCATCGAGTTTCCCTGGGGGATGACTCCTATGCAGCTCGTAAGGTCTGGTCACGCCACCTAGCTCGAGGAGCGAGTCGACAAAGCACCGGATTCTCGAGACTGCGTCTCCTGGGTTGATACGAAGGATTGGTCTGTAAACAAAAGTTTATTTTTATTTATTATTCAAACGTATAGAAAAATAGGCTGTGGTTTTGTGTGGAAGCTTACTTGCTTGACCCGCCGAGGGGACCAGTGACTTGAGGGAGAAACCGCAACCCAATCCTGCAAAATCCGTCTCCATACGAAACGCTAGACTGGGCAATCGAAAACATTTCGTCAGTGCTGAGCGTCGTGTTTGCGTTCACAGTCACACTGGAACCACCTCCTCCTCCAAGCCTCTGTCCCTCGCCGACAAAGTGCGCCTTGAACTTTGGACCCAGCTCCGTGATTTTCGCTTCGAGGCCCTGAGCGTCAGCGCCCTGCAGCCGGGCCAACTCGGACGACAACGTGTTCTGGAGAGGAGAACGACGAGTAACGTTTAAATGAACCACAATATATTATTAGTAATTTTGAGTTAGGTTGTTACATTGTAGAACACGAACGTTGGCATGGCCCTGATCCTTTGTTCCTGAGCTACCTCACCGCACTCGTCCACGTCCACGTGGAGGAACCGGAAGTTGGCGTGACCGTGCTTTTCGCTCAGCTGGGCGTAGACTGGTGCTATCGACCGGCAAGGGCCGCACCTGCAACTCAAATCATGTTGCTTTACGAACTGCATATATATTTTTTAGCACGCCAATCACTTTCCTCTCTTGCCCCTCATTGTTTTAGACCACAAAATCAATTCTCTTTGAACCTTTGACCTTACCAGGACGCGCTGTAGTCGACGAGGAAGAGGATGTCGCCCGAGTTGTTGTTGCTGGCGCTGAGGAGCGTCCGCAGCTCAGCGTCTGACTTGACATGTGTCACCGGCATTATTTTATTTATTGAAACTAGATTACTGCAAAAAGTTTTACAAGAAAACAACAAATTTGTAAACTTTGATTATTTTTTTTGCTGAATCACGTCTGCTCGTGGCACCTGCTGTTCTGTTTATGTTTACATTTTTCACTGTTGTCATGTTTTATTTTCGTTAACGTAGCTAGGAGTCTCGGTGTGCCCCACTTTTGAGCTCTATGGCGGGAAATACGATTTGGAATTGGACAACAAAGGATGGTATTTTGTAACAAGGTTCCAGCAGCTCTGGAACGTCTGGAAGCTCAGTGCGCAAAAATTGTAAAAAAATATATAATTCGTGACGATTGACGAGATTAATTGAATTTATTTAATTCACGCAACACAATTAATTTCCCAGTATTTAAAAGCATGCCTTGGTTTAATCCTCTCCCAGCGGGTCTGGAGCTGCTGTTGAACAGTTGTCCCCCATCAGCATTCCAGTCCCGTTTCTCTGCGCTCGTGGTCCCACTCCACTGGTCGGTGATCAGGGTCGCCAAGCCTTCGATAAGGCTCCTCACTGAGAACCACGGAATCACAGAGTGTCTTCCTGAAGAGTGGACACAGTCCATCAGCAGGACCTCTAATAATTTGGTGCACAGCATCGAGCTGACGTACGCGTACAAGCTGGACAATGGTCGAGGAGCTCAAGTGCTGGACGCGAAGATCGTCGAGCTGGAAAACGGGGAAGGGGCAAGTGTCACTTTTCAGGTTGAGGAGAAGGGCGGACGAACGTCCTCCTCGTCGTCTTCCTCGTTTAACGCCATTTACGACGAGTTTCTCGACCATGACGGAGTGTTTGATGGGATTAAAACTGTGCGAGGGGTCTACTTGGTCGAGAGGTTGGCCGAGCTCGAGAGGATCGTGGCTTGGAAGGTGGGCGAGGTCGTCGGTGTCCAGTGGAACGGGGAGCTTCATCTTGGGAATTCTGGGTGAGTTGGGTTTAAAAATAATAATAATTTCGTTTACTTTTTTATTGGTTCTTTAAAATTGTCTCGTTTTTTTAAAACAGTGGCAGAGAGAGGCAACGCAGGAAGAAAGAGAAACAATTTTCGTGCAAAAAGTGTGGCAAATTGTACTACACTCAACCACCGTTGCTATTACATCTCAAGGTGCACTGTTCAACATAATTAAAATTTAATAACCCTTGAATATTAAGTATAAACGATTTTAATAACGATTTTATGATGTTGTTTAAATAGGCTTGTCCAGGAAAGCCTTCACTCGTCGTCTCCGTACCACTACCACCTCCAAAGTACACTTTTCGTTGCGAAGTGTGCGGACGAGGCTACTTTGCCGAGGGACCTTACAAGCGGCATCTCACTGTCAAACATAATCAACCACGTACGGCCCCCCAAAGTAACTGACAACTGAGGAGAGACTATATTGATGCGGCATTAAATTAACCAAATTCTAACTATATTTTTTCTTGTTGTTCGTTGTTCTTGACCGTTTAATGATGGTTATTAAATAGGTTAACAACAAGCAAATTATAAATTATGTTAAATTTTTGTAATATTTTATAATGAATGTATTAAATGTATACGCAATTTACGTTTTTACGAGAATAAAAAATGGAATATAAGGAATGGACAAAAGAGGACGACGGTGCACCATGATTTCTTACGTCGCCCCGAATAACAAAAACACGAGATGCTCCTCTCAAACCACTTGTCCAAAACGTAATTTGTCAACAAACAACACATTTCCTACACGCAACTTTCCTGTGTCTCGAAAATGTGAGTTTATTTTGGATGTAACAGTTAAACTTTAAAGTTAAAGTTAAAATTTAGTTGAAAAACTCTCGAGAGAAATAAATACGAGAGGATGTCGAGTGAAATAAATCGAAATGATGCAGTCCCTCCGCCCGGTTTTGAGCTGTTGTTTGCGTCAGCAACAGCGACGTTATCAGAATCGCCTCCACTGACGGGCTTCACGGCGATCCTTCTGCCGATCCATTGGGCGGTGATCAGGGCAGCAGAGGACGGGATCAGGCTCGTCGCAGATCCAGAGCGGAATGTGCTCACTGAATTGTTGCCAAAAGACTGGACGAAGGGGGTGAAGGGTGGTGTGGGGGAGGAAAACAGGTCAATCGATTTGGTGTACAGGGACGTCAAGAGTGGGAAGGATGTCCACGTCAAGGTCATTGAGGTGCTTCGTGATACGTGCGTGTCCCTCTTGTGTCCATTCTCTGGAGAGAAACAGGCCGGTGAGGTGGAAAAGACGTCCGTTTCTTTGATCAAAATTCAAGACTATGTTTGTTTGGAGGCGGTCAACGCGGGGGAGACTCGGCTTGATAAGGTGTACGCTGTTGGGAAACTGAAGCTGCTCGACGACACTGTCTCCGGGTTTATACTCGCTGCGGTGGAGAATGCTAGGTGAGAGTTAGCTAATAATAATTATTGAGAATATTTTTAAAAAATATTTATTTTTGGGTTTGCACAAATTTTTAAGATTTTTAAAAAACATGTCTTGTTTTATTTTTTAACAGAAAAAGGGAGCCAGTGAAAGCAGCTCCCCAATATAAGTCGCCTTACTCGTCCAACTTGACGCCGGAACAGGAGGCTAGATTTGAGGCGGAGGCAGAAGCGAAGCGGAAGCGGGAGGAAGCTGAGCTGTTATCCGGAATGGGAGGAGTACCTGGAGGTGTACCTATGAGACCTCATCCATTTGGGGACGAGGGTGGTGTCGGGTTTCCACAGATTGGCAGGTCGGACTTGGACCCGTTTGGTGGACTCGGTTCTGGGATGCTCATGGATCCGAGGGGATTCCGTAGACCAAACCTTGGGGTTGTTCCTGGTGCTAGGTTTGATCCTGTTGGACCGGTGGGAGGGCCGTTTTTTGGTGGACCGAGAGGAGGATTTGGTCAGCGTGGTGGTGGTGGGGGTGCTCCGAGGTTGCCGTTTGCGTATCCAAATCCGGACCATGAGCGGGCGCCAGATGGATTTGACGATATGTTTACGTAAAATTGTATTTGTAATTAGAATTAGTAATAATTTTTTTGTGTATATTACTTTTTTTGTGATTGCAGTTATAATTGTATAATATTTTCGTTTCATATTTCGAATAAACGCGGATTTTGTGGTGAAGATTTACGTACTCGGAATTGGTCATAGGAAAACCATAAATTATAATATAATTTCGACCGAAAAACAGATGTTTCTCCACCTATCTCTTTTATTTTCATGCAGTTTAAAAAAATGCCATTTCCCCGACTTCTGAAGACTTGAGGTTTTATTATAAATACTTTTTTTATTATTATTCCAGGCTCAAATTAAAAAACCATAAATAAATAATCTCAATTTGTAATTTAAATCACAAAAATGAAGGCTACATATATAAATATTGTTCGTATCACGCATATTATACACAACTCGTCTTTAGTCATCCTCATCGCGCATCTTCTTCCTGAACCGCTCTTTCTGCAAAACCAAAAGCAATTTAACAATAATAATAATTCGCTGTGAACAATGTGGAATCACAATAAAACAACTTGAAAATGGAGTCATACCAGCCCACCCGCCTCCTTCGGCTTCTTCTTGATAAAGTTGAGCATTGAGCTTCGTTTCTGTTTGACGACCTTCTCGGCTGCCTTGAGGCGTTCTTTGAGCACTCGCTGCTGCTCGTTCCTCCAAATCGTCTTGAAGTCGTTGCAGAAGGGTGCCCAGAGCACAAAGAACTCTGCGGTCGCCGTCTCCCGTTTCTTTGGGTTAAACTCAAAATAGAGGAGCGTGCTTCGGAACGTCTTTTCAGTCTCGGAGAACGTGTCCTGGAGCTCCTGAAGGTTCGTCGTCGCTTGCTTAATGAACGCCTTCATCTTGCACCTGAACGGGTCGTCGTCTTTGACTTGTTCCTCCTCCTCCGACTTGATGACCTTCTCGACCCTCGCCACGCAGCTCTCCAGCTCCCGCTTCAACTTGCTCACTTCTCCCTCGACCTCGTCAAAGTTGATGGTGGAGGCGCGCTCAATGTCGCTCGGCTCAGGAACGGGAAGCTTTGTGTCAGTTTCTGGATTTGCGGGAGTTGTCGTCGTCGTCGTCGTCGCCGTCGCCGCCGACGACGACCCGTCCGTCGCCTTCCTCTTCTCGACCTCTCGCATGAACGCACGCACGATGTAGTGGAGGAGCGTGATGTTGTTGTCCTTGCTCTTGACGTCTTTGAGCTTGGCGAGAATGTCGAGACTGAACCCGTCCGCCTGTCCGCGCTGCATGTTCCCCCCGTTCATGTAGTTCCCGTACGTCAGGATGAGCGAGAGGATGGTCTTGAGGTCAGGCGAGTTCATCACTTGGTCGCACACGAGCCGCAAGTTGGACAGCTTCGTCGTGATCCCAGTCAGCGTCTCGAAGAACGTGAATGTGAACGTGAGGCAGACGATCCTGTCCGAGAAGTTGGGGATGCAGCTCAGCTCGTATACGAACTGGTCTGGCTTGTCCAGCGGAATGCTAGGGGAACCCTGCACGTGGTCCTGCAGCAGCGTCAGCTCATCCGGGGTGGGGCGCTATACACATTTCAAACAATAAAATTAATATCTTTAAATCCAGTTTTTATATATTTTTTAAACTGTTCTTCTGCTCAACTCACGCTTTCGTAGACCTTCTCGATGGTCTCCAGGCTGACGTTGCTCAGGTCAAACTCCATGACTGCCACCTTGACCGTCTCGATATCCAGGTTGAGACTCTTGATCAGAATCCCGACATTTTGACTCCGCTTGCTGTCCAGCAGCTTAGCGTACACGACCTTTGGCTGCTTCACTTCCTCGTCCTTGGCCTTCTTCAGCTTCCGCTCCACGACCTGCCTGCTAAATAGGTCGGTAAAATCCTCGAACGAGTCGACAGGGATCTCCTCCAGCTTCTCCCACAATTTCTTTTTTGGAGGCGCTGACGAAGGGGAGTCGTCTTCTTTTGACGGTGGAGGTGGTTGTGGTGGCGGTGGCTGAGACATCGGAACCCGAATCTGGATACGTGTCCAGTACAGCGGCTTCATCGGCACTGCGGGAGTGACGGGCCGCTTTCGGGGAGCTGACATATAATTTATAATTTGTTGGTGGCGTGATGAATTATTTTTTGTACAAAAATAATTTAATAGTTTTTTTGCGTAATTTATTGTGAGTGTGTGTATTTACACGGACCTGGTCTCGCCGCAGAAGGCACGAGCCCAAGCGGCGGTGGAGGCAGCGGTGCTGGTCCTGACGGTGGAGGTGGTGGTGCGCAAGCGGAGTTACCTGTTAGCTGGAAACCTCCTGGAGGTGGCGGAGGTGGTGGCGGACCACCCATTATCATTCCTGGTGGAGGGGGTGGCGGTGGGGGTCCGCCCATCATCATTCCCGGAGGAGGCGGTGGAGGTGGAGGAGGAGGACCACCCATCATTCCTGGAGGTGGTGGTGGTGGTGGAGGAGGAGGTGCGCCACCCATCGTTGGTAATGGAGGAGGTGGCGGTGGCGGAGCTCCACCCAGTCCTGGTACCGGAGGAGGAGGAGGTGGCACACATTCCGAGGTTGGAAATGGTGGAGGTGGTGGTGGTACAGTTGTTTCTCCGGAATCAGGGAGAGGTGGTGGGGGAGGAGGAGGAGCACCGGAAGGTTCCTGGTTAACAACACAAGTCAGCGAACGTATGTTGACCTTCGAATTACATAAAATAATTTGTTTACTCACGATTTTCTCCGTTTTAAGGTTCTCGAGCTCTTTGACCCTCGCCTCGAGCTCGTCCACCCTCGCTTTGTACTTGTGAATGACGGACTCGAGCTCGCCGCGGAGCTCAAATAATCTCCGATCGGTGACTGTGATCACCTCGCCTTTCTCGTCCTTGAACACGGTGGGTAATAATGCGGAGGAGTCGCCTCCACCATCTCCGCTGGTGCTACTCAGCCTCTGAATCGCCTCGCGGAGCACTGCAAAACAAACGTATAATCGACGAGTTTTCTTTTTGTATAAAATATTAATTAATTCCCAAAGCATCAAGTTCAAAGTACACAGCCCCCCGAAAAAAAAGATAACCAAGGCGCAAGCTGGAAGATTTAGAAGCGGAGCGTTATGTCTTATATTTTGTACCCCTGGCGGCCTCAGCGACGACGAGTTCGTTGGCCACCGCCTCGGTGTTGACAACGCCCAAGCCAAAGACTGAGCTCAAACTACCGATACTGGAGGTGCTGCAGAGGCTCCTCGACATCAGATCGATCTCGGACTCAAAGTGCTCGATCGTTTTCGGGACCGTGCCTGGCTCGGGGAGGTGCTCTGGTGGGAGGGGACGTGGCGAACGCTGCTGCTCAGTTGTCAAGCCGTTCTGAAGCGAGAACAAACTGGATGTGGACTTGTGAGAGGGACGCATCAGACGAATGTCCTCGGATAGGGACAAGTGGCGAGTTGATAACTCACAATGTATTGCTTTAAGCGATTTTGACAACATTTTTTATTTCCAAAGCGATAGAAAGAGAGAGAGAGAGATTTAAGTTGTTACCGCACATCATGCCACCCAGATTTTTTTTGGCCAAACAAGCAGCGTTTCAGCGGAAAAATTTATATATATATTTTTTGTTAGACGTCAATTTTTTATGCTTTAAGTTTGTTTTAGTTCAGAGCTTAAATATTTAGTTATTTTGCTTTGTTACCTGCTTCGGCATCTGACTCGTCTATCTTCTCTGAGCGTGGTGGTGGGGCAACTTCTGCAGGAGCAGGAGGAGGAGAGCTCGTCGTCGAGAGTTTCGCCCTGGAATAGCTCCACTTGTACGTTTGAGTTGGCTGAAAGGGAGCAGTAGTTGTCTCTCTCTCGTCGCCCACACCTTCGATGATCCCGATCCCTGCGAGTAGCTCGCAGCACTTGACACCGAGATCCCTAACCTGGGCGCTGCTGTTATTGTCGGCGGCTGAGCTCGCTGCCACGAACCAGTCGAGGAGCGCTGAGCCCTGGAAGCAAGGCGACTCGGGGGTTGTTGATGACTCATCGGATAACGGGGTCGTCGCTGCGGAGATGGATGTCGGCTTTTTTGTCGTCGACGACGACTTTCCTGTCCCTCCACCACTCTTTGAAGATTTCTTGTTTGTGTTCAGCGTCAGGCTTGCCACTTTCCGGAGAACGTTGTTCTGGAGAGTTGGGATCTCGCTTATCGAGCTTGAATATGCGTACTGTGATGGCGTTCGACGGGGAGGCGCTGTCAGGTGATTCGATGGAGACGAAGATACTCCATTTTGAGCTGCAGGTTGATAATAATAGTTTAAAGGTAAATTTTAGAATTTTTTTACAGAATTTGAACCGTTGTATTTCTGTACATTTCGTTGGGGTGCGAGAAACCAGAGACTTGTAGAGTCTCGGGCACGTCACCATCAGGACCACGAGAAGCAGGAGGAGCAACTCGATCAACATGATTTTTTTTATCACAAGACTGTTTCTTTTAGAATTTGTCAACTGATTGGTTGGTTTTTGAGATAAAGTTATTATTTTTTTGAAAATTTTAAAAATATATCTAGTTTGAAACGCAAAATCTGACGACATAATAAACCATAACAACACGCGTTCTCACCGTTATTATTAGCAGCACTCGCATTATTATTACTGCCTTGCTTGCTGTCGCCATCTCCGCTCTGCACTCGCTTCAGCTCGACCTTCCTCCTCCTGGAAATGGTGAATGGTTGGGGTGGTGCGTTACTACCACTTCCTGCACCACCACCACCCGTCCTCCCCTTATTGAGATTCATTGGGTCAAGGTCGACGTCATCCACATCCACTATGCTGTCCGTGTCGCGGAGCGTGTTCGACTCGTCGTCGTCGTCCTCATCGTCCTCTTCAAAGTCACTGCCTTCGTAGTAGTCGTCGGACAAGTTGCTGGAGACGGAGTGGAACACCGCTGACGACAACACGTCATTCAGGGTCGTCGTGCTCGAGTGCGTCGACTGACCTCCTCGGGTTGTGTCTGTTAGTGCTGTGCAGTTATAAAACTTAAATGTAGTTTATGTTGAAAATATTTAATATATAATCTTAATCATGCTATATACCCAAACTGTGAAAGTCCTGCTCCGTCTCGTCGTCGTCCTGAACCCCGTGACCAGACTGACACGTTCTCACGGACACGTACACGGAAGACGAGTCAAGTGATTCTGGAGACGAGTCGTTCTCTCCTCCTGTTCCTGGAGGTATTTGGAGGATGATCGGAGTTATTGGTAATGTAGGAGGAGGATCATCAGCTACAATAATACTCGGTTCTTCTGGAAACAAGCACAATTATATTTGTTGTCTCAATAACAAATTTGTTGTCCCTTTAAATTTTCTTTTTTTGCGTGTGTGTATATATAGTCCGTGTGTATATACGCGGATTCAGGATTACTACGTTTTTTAGGCTAGCAACCACCTGTTTGAAGATGGATTATAGAAGAGAGAGACGAGATCTTTTTTATATTAAGCGTCATGTCATATTCATACAATGCTTGAGTTGAGAGAGAGCATTAAAAAGACAGCAACCCGTTCACATAGCATATCGCAACAAAGTGGTACTAATGTGTGGTGGGGACGAAACATAGCATCTTTCTGGCACATAACAAGATTGTTATATTTGTGCAGGAAATGCAGGATGCTTTTTAGTTTTTGGGGGACTCTGCGTTGTTGCAGTGAGTCATATATAATTTGGTTTTTTACGGTTATTCTGTGACCGAGACAAACGTACTTTTTCGTGTTTTAGCAAATCAAGATAATGGGAATTTAAGAAAAGATTGATTGAAGAAGAGATTAAAAATGGGAGTGTCTCGAGTAGCCCCAAAAAAAATTATGTGAAAAAAAATCATACTGACCTTTCTTATCATCATCATCAGGAACTTGGCGCTCCTCCTTCTCCTGTGCAGGATGAGGTACGTAATTCGGAGGGGGAGGAGGAGGAGGAGCTTGCTTCTTGGCATTCTTCTTGCCTTGTCCAGCTCCAAGGGAGAGTCTCGACAACGATAACCTGCCGAGCTGACCTCCAGGTTTTTTCTTCGTGGGTTGAGGTGCTTCACTCCCAGTCTCCTGATTGTCCTTATTACCGCTGCCTTTCCCAGGAGGAGCAGAGTTGTGGTGACCCGTCTGGTTGCCCATCTCCACTAGTTCGATTCTCCAGTACCTCCAGTCACTGAACTCTGATGATGATGATGAGGGGAACTCATCGGTGCTGCTGATTTCTTGGAATGATAACCTATTATTATTGCACTGTTCCACGTCCACCACACCTGCTGGAACAACAAACTGAGGGTCGTGCTCGTGTGTTGTGGGCTCGTCGTTGGTCCTCCGCTGGAACTCGGACGCGCTCGACTCGTTGTCCTCGTCGTTCAACGCACTAATAATACTCCTATTCTCCAGGAAAGGTGCAGTCGCAGCAGCGCAATCAATATTATTATGCGCTTCGCAATCCAATGACTCAGCAGCAGCAGCAGATGGGTCTAACGACTCGCATCCGTTTAATAACTCTACTCCAGCAGATGAGTACGAGTCTGCTGACTCGACGATCTTTGTTGGAGTGATGGTCGCATCTGACGACAACGGATCATCTGCCAAAATCACACAAACACATGCCAATTAAAAAAGCACGCTAACATGTGGGTTTTTGCAACGAATCACTTTTTAAATATAGCATTTTGCATACTTAGATGAGTTGAAAGTAGTTCCTCTCCAACAATAACAACTCGGCCGCCGTCGTCTCCTGCTGACGAACAACAACTCGTTGTCGCCCTTCCATTCACGAGTGGCGAGTTGAGATGACCGTTCTGTTCAGGGAGCAGCGTACCTGTAATTTCAGCTTGGACTTTGTTGTGCGAAGAAGCAGAAAATCAAACGTATAAGTCGTTATATATTTCATACAAAACCATAAGGCACAAAAACGTAAAATTTAAAAAAAAATACGCTCACAAGTGTTATGAATATTAACCGTGGATTCTTCAAACACTTGATCCGACACTGGATTTACTGTTGAGCCTGTGTGTGGACAACAAAAATATAAAACGTGCAAATAACAACACATGCGTATAAAACACACTATGTATCGTCACCATAAACTTTTGATTCAAGAGATCGTCACATTAAAACACACACGCTCAAAGCCCTAATAAACGCAGACTGTTAAAGGACTAAATTCTAGTTTGTAATATCTGCTCTCACATACACGAGTTTTCTAATGCTTTAAAATAGTAACGCACACACACCCACACGAAAAAAGAGAGATCAGCAGCAGCAGAGAGAAAACAGTGTTGTGTGTTACTCATCATTTTTGATCGTATTTTTTTCAAGCGTACACATTTACATGGCATAATATACAGTGTTTTTTATATATTTCAAAAAAAACTGCACACAGCCACGCATCAGTTTCCGGTTCACCGGTGAACCGTGGCGTCTGTGTACATATCTCTTCAACTACATCAACAAACTGTATTTTTATATGATATCACATATCACTCAACGAATACGTATGCACAAAAAAGGTATTACAATAACTCAAGTTTAAGGATCACATATTATGTGTTTCGAAAACGGAAAGATATGAGCAGTAAAATACTTACGCGTGCACACACGCATATAAAATGGAAAAATGATATACCATCTGATTGCTGGTGATCCTCCACCACGACGTTCCTCTCTGGAGACCCAAGCAGTTTCGACACGAAAGTTTTGAACGCGTGTGACCTCGACCCGACCCCATCGTCATCATCATAATCGCGGGACGATGAGTCCTCAACATCCTCACTGTTTTTTATGTTGTTGTTGTCCGGGTGACACTGAGTTGGCGTCGTCTTCTTCCCCAACGGAGAAGTAGCAGTATCGTCAGGTCTCGTAGTCGCATCAAACGAGCACTCACTCCCGGTGCTGCTACTCCGCTTCCGCGGTGACGACGACGACCCGAATGGGGACGACGAGAACAAACGGCGGAGCATTTATTTAAATATAATTCATGCTATGTTCAAACAGAAATTTATTACAATTTCCCGTAAATAAACTCGGGGAACACACATACATAATTCTCACTGAGAGAAACACACACACCTGATCACGTTACTTTATTCAAGTGAGCATGAGAGAAAATACACGAAGATCCTTGACGAAATGAATGAATGCATATTTTTTTATGTAGAACAAAGTTTACTTGTTTTTTATTATATCCTGATCACCAAAAACCAACCAAACCCACACGTTTAAATATGGTAATAATCTAATTGAAACGAGATTAGAGTATAGTGAAGAGGCGATGATAGAGAGAGAGAAGAGATGTGATTCTTTTTGAGCGAGTTGAGAGAATAATTCAGATCGCGTGGGTCGTTCTTTTTTTCCTACATATCATATGCCTTTGTCATTTTTGCATACACAACTTCTGCATATATACGTGCATATACATAAAAAAACTTGTGTGTGTATCGTCACTTGCTCTCAAATAAATATGATGATGATGACGAGTATAAGTACGAGATTGTATGAAATAATAGCGTTTCGGTGGCACACAATATATGAGAGCGATATATATGTTTGATATGTGACTCACTCGGACTCGTCAAACAAACAAAAAAAACCTGACAGGAATTCTTCACTAAAAAACGAGTCGGAGTGTATGAGCCTATGACCTAAACCACATCACTTTTTGAAGAGGTCCAGGCTGGAAAGAAGTGAACTCCAGCCGACCCTGGATCTGGCAACCGCCCATATAGCAACAAC
>JAQFZW010001969.1:0-21010 GCA_034687055.1 Heteromurus nitidus
GTAGTATGCTGACTGCTGACAAAACTTTGCCCACAAACGTCTGGAAACAATATGAAGTTTCATTGTTGACAGTTTTGTGTAATAAAACTCATTGCGATGATGACAGCCAAAATGGAAAATGTGACTAGGAGATGATGTGTGCAGTGAGCAGAAGAGTATACTATCCTGTTTTAAAATGTGTTAATTAAAAACTAAAAACCTATGATCTCACACGTATCAAATGTTGACTCTTTTCAATTTCAAGGCTGAGACAAGCGTCAACTGAAAGTGTTTCAACTATGACAAGGATTTGGACATATCTGTTTTGATTTAAGTAGAGGCGGATTTTGAATAAAAATATATTCGGCTTTTTAATCTAAAATATTTAAGTTTCAACAATTTATTTTACCTGTGCAATTTGAATCCAATTTTCCATTAACGAACTTGTCGTATATGCTAGACCACCAAATTCACTTATTATGTGCGTTTTATTGATGCTTCTTTGAACACTCAACACTTTCGTCTGAAGCCAACGGTAAGTCTGAACGCAAAACTCAATCGTTGTACAGTACACGGGTAAATCTTGCAACCAAACCCAAACAGCTTCACAGCAAAATATTATTATATCAAACTGGCATTCAATAAAGAATTCATTTAGGGTACACCTACACACTTCAATTTATCGAATTACTTTCGCCAATATTACATTCTATTCTGGTCTTCCGTCTCGAAGATTATTATTGTGTGCACACACATGAAGTTCACGTGCTGCAAGACTCCGCTCCGTAATTGTAATCAATTTATGGTCTCGTGTGGGTGGCCACAAAGAGCATTCCGTTTCGTATCTAATTGCATCCTTGAAGACAGCCTCCGTCATGAAACGTCTCGTCTTCTCGTCTCGATTTGAGTTTTGATTTCAGAAATAGCATTTAAATGCCAAGAGAAAACTTTGATACAAATATATCGCACATTGACTTCGTCCGTGAAAGTAATGTTCCCACCTACGCACTCGCCTCTCTGTGTCACTGTCAACATTTACATGGAGAAACTTTGTTCTCTCTTTTGCGAAGGCTAAATGAAGCATACAAAAACACTTTCACTTTTTTTCTCTTTTCTCTCCACAATACGAATTTTAGGTATATCTCAATAATTTCCCAAAGTTCGTACTTGTTTTTTTGTTCCGAAGTCACTGCTTCTCTCTATGAAACTCAATTTCTTCTCCTTTCCGGTTTCACTGTTTACAATTTTCACTCTGGCGAAACAAGTCGCCCACCTAAAATTTAATCAGATTTTCCATTCATGTTCGCTCAGTTGTCACAATATCTTGTCTCTCGGAAAAGCTTGTGCAAGACAAGTCTGAGTCTTCATGCACACACACCAACCAAGAAAAAATGCTAATGTATTCCTCCAATATTTCCCTCCTGTTCTATATTTACTCTTGCATGACAAGCTCCTCACTCTAATTCTGTCACTTTTCCACAATTTTAATTCGATTTCCGTTGTGTGGTTCACTTGACGGAGAGGAAGAAAGTTGTAAACATGTTACGTTGAAAAAGTATAAAGCACACAGTAGACAATAGTGTTTCAATCGCTCTCATCATCTAACTATACGCACTTCCTTCTTTCTTTGTTCTTCGATGGAGAAGCGTCCTCAGTGTTGTATTCTAATAAGCTTTAAGTTTTATGGTTGAAAAAGTATGAAAATTGGATTAATAAATGTTGTAGCATAATACACACACAAAACCCTCACACTGTCCTTGTGATTTCCATTCCACCCTAATACACACTTTTTCCTGTAGGAAAAATTATCGAGGAAAAGCTGTCAACAAATTGTATTTGCACACTTTTCTCCAAAAGAGAAGGAACGTTGAAAGCAGAAATTGGGAGAGGTGGCAGTAACATGCACCCTTTCCCCGTGAAATGAGACTGGCAACTGAGAAACCTTGTTCGGATAGACTTCCCTTTTTACCCATGACATGACTGTAAACCTAGCAAGAGTTTGTGTGTGTGCTTCAGCTTAGTTAGTGCGTAGAGTTGAGGTTGAGAGAGAGAGAGAGACCTTCTTGTACATTGTGCACACGGACACATGTACTTGATTCTCTGAGATATACGAAAATCAGGATAAAAGGAAAAAAGCTCGAACCTCCAACAACTCACTTCGCTCTCACTTGATGTGGTCGGGTCTTGCTGTGTGGAGCAAAACCGTTTTCTGCTCCCTTTATGCGATTTGCTTTGTTTTGTGTGTGCTGTTGTGAGCAGTATACGTATAAACACTGATAGCTTTGTGGATGGATTGCATATACTTCCTTCAAATGTACATGCATCAAATCTGGACTGTAAAAATGTGAAGGTGGCAGCTTGAAGCAGCCAGTCTTTTTCTAGTTTTCGGACAATGACCATTTTCACGGAGGTGCTTGTGTTCGATTCTTAAACTAAAAAATGAGCTGTTGAAATTGTTGTGGGATTGGGAATTCTTACACTCAAAAGTTTCAGCTGAATTTTATATGGTAAATTTGGACGTTCCTAAAATAAAAATAAATAAACACCATATGCGAAGTTGATGACAGGTGGTTGTCCATTGCACATTAAATCGGGATTTTATATGAAAGATCAGCAGACATATTATGAAGTATTAATTAAATGTACTCTTGAATTGCGGATATTTAACCTCTGCAATTAGAGCTAAACTTTGTGATTTGTGTGTCTCTACTTTTCTCATTTGGAACGACAAAATTTGAAATTACTTGTATGAAACATTACACTTTCATCAATAATATCTATGTAAATTGACGTGTTCTTGAAACTCCATTTAGATAAACTTCATGGGAATGATTCAGAGTTCCAGATTTTTCTCATATGATTCTAGTCCCAATATCTTAATTATGCATTTATTTTGCACATAAAAGTTTATGGAAATCGATCCTCTCCACTCCAAAAAACCCCCGCACACCATAACATTTCGATTTAAATGAAGCACAACTCATCGTGAGTCAGGTGGACGTACACATACACAATTAAAAATTTACCGTTCCTCTACAAATTTTAGGACTATGTATTCGTTTGCTATATCCTTTTCCCCCTCGATGGTACGCTACGCATCACCCGCTTCGCTTCAGCTCATATTTCACTTATTTCCATCGCATAATTAATTTAATTGGGTATATTATAATATGCACGTGTGCCTGAAAGAAGGAATCAGTCCGATTGGCTACGAATTGGTAAAAGTATTGATCCGAAGGCTGAGATTAATTAAATTAAAGGTGTTCCATAATTTTGGTAGGTGAAGTCTAACATGACTTTTCCAGTTTGATTCCAGATTTCCATTCCGATTAATATTAATATTTATTGTGAAAATGTCAAAATTTCATGATAGGTTAACTTGGTCGGTGAATGCTAGACTTCTATGTATGAATTCAGATACCTTCATATCTACTTTTTGAGGTGAAATTAATTGCTCCTGTAAACCTGATAAAGGCTTCTTCATCTTCTCGCATTATTATCTGCCTCAGCCCATCTTTTCTTTACAGAGTCACAAGAGCAGCATTTAATTTTCCGGACATGTTATTCCTAAACACTTCCAATTTCATTAAACTTATCTCCTTTTGCTCTCTCCTTGTTTTTTGTCTACCTTTAAACAAGTTATCTACGCTGCTGTAGTCTGTGTGGATTTAGTACACAAAGTTGAAAACTCAAGATAGTCACACATTCATGGAAGGACCATCATCATTAAACGTCATCATCATTGCATCACATTACTCTTTTTTCCTCCTTCTCAACATACGTACTTATCCCTTTTTTATTTCCTCGGAATGAAAACACATTAGTCGAATGGGAAAACAAGAGAATGCTTTATTATTCTCGCGTTCCTTGACAAAAAAACAAAAAAAAAATCTTTTAGAAAAAGTGTAAAAAAGTGCAGTTTAATATTGAGAAGCAAGCATATATGCAGGCACAGTCAGAGAAGACATAAAATACACGATTTGTGTAGACACATAAAACAAGGAGCGAACACGAGGAGAGTAAAAAAAGTAATTTTCTTAAACACAACTGCATCCTTTTAATCCTCCTTCCCCAACCATTATAAATATAAAAAATTTGGTGTAAAAAAGCGGTCAAAAAATGTTACAACTCTGATATACAAACACATACGTTCTTTCCAGTCAGGAAAAGGTCAAAGGGTTACGTGTTAGTGTTGTAATGTGTTGAAAAATGATTTTAGCTTCTGCATCAGCAACAATAATGAACGACTCTGTGTCATCCATATGCCTATCCAAAAGATCGCATCAACATTCAAGTTTCTTTCTTTTTTGTTAGAAAATGCAATCCCAGAGTCATCATCTCATCGAGATCACCGAACCACCGCATATCGTCTTCTTCTTGGAGAGTGTTTACGTCTTATTTTACTTCAACTTTATCCAACATTCCACATTATTTGGAGACTTTTCCGAAATAAATGACTCTGAAGAAGAAGAGAGAGAGGGAATAGGGAAAAAGTGAGAGGAGAGATACATCACACGACAAAAATTCCATTACATCTTTCCCCACAGAAATTAAAAGGTCTTTCTTGTGTCGCCATGTCCCTTGTCGTCGTCTCTGTTTTTCTTTTTCCCATCTTCGTCTTCTTCTTTTCCCCTTAAAAACTTTACTCCTTTAATATCCAGAGTCAAAGAGTAATGACTCACTCAGCCAAGATCAACGTTTTTTTTCTTTCTTGGTAGTGGTAGTTTAAAAAATTATACGAGTTTCTGGAAGTGTCTGGAACGTAATGCCAAAAAATGCATATGTATCCGCAGCATGCATATAAAAGCCCCAAAAAAACCATTGCATTTCTTTTTCTGAGACACTTAACTTAAAACTCTTTTTTGTAGAGAAGAACAACAAAAATGAAGAAATATTATATATTTTTGTTGAAATTTCCTTGTGGTTCTTTCTGCTGACTGAGAGAGAGAGAGACGTTCGCAATAAGCAATTACATTGGGACACGCGACACAGAGTATTCTTGAGCTCACAACGATGATGATGATGAAGCATATGCAAATTGAACTAGTTTCTTGGGAATACTACTTTACTCTTATGGTTTCCTCGCTTTGATGACTCCTGCTCTTATTTGGTTGACCTGCGACTGAGATGGAGGAGAGATACGAGGGAATGACAACAAAAGGAGCAAAATTAGAGGAAAACTGTTTGTTTGAAGAAAGGAAGAAGGTTGTTTTGAAGAGTGAAGGTTTTCCCTGTGCATTCATTACAAAGATGCTAAAAAAAGAAGGAGAAAATTTTCTGAGGTAAGATTTCATTTGGAGGAGCGATGGGCATTTTATAGAGAGGAACTCTTTGACGGCGAGGCGACTCTCCTCCCCCACTTTGAACATCTTTCCTGAGGAAAATTAAAGAAGGAATATATTTTTTTTGTCTATTTCTAGCCCCCTTCAATAACCTCTCGCAAGTTTATGCAAATGAATTGTTAGAAAAATATTTAGAGTTAGGAGTGGAGTGTGTGTGTGCACCAATTGACTAGAGGAAGATTGTCACTGAACGTTAAGTAAATAAATGCACTGCGACGAAGACGATGAAGAAGCAAACAGCATCTGTGTGAAATGAAAGAATGACTGACTGACTGAATAAAATAATAGTGAAAAGGAATGGGCGACGAGGGGACAATAAAGTGGAAGTCGGAAGGAAATAGTAAAAACTTAATGAATTACAAAAAGTCGAAGCAGAGGAGAGCAACTTTAAAACGGAAAAAGTTTCGAAAACCATACAAACGCCCTCTGGAAGTATTTTGAGTTTTAACTAAATACATTTTTTGTGAGTTTTTGAAGTGTATTTATTTGAGCTTTACCCAGAGACACTTCACTTTTGAGAATACCTGCCTACCGCATGGTTCCAAATTACTCTGGATTCTTGCTAATTCTGAAATCGAATCTTGTAATCCGAAGCAGGCCGCCTGTCCAACAAATCCACAACACATCTCCTCTTCCTACGCAGTTACGCGTCAATTCCCACACACAAACGGAAAACAAATCGTTGACATTCATACATATTTCCCATTCATTGCCACGATGCCGAAAACAAAAGAGAAAACCGAGAACTCTTTTCATCCACACAAAACCAAAGATACCCATCTGCGCTCCACTTGCACTCCTTTTTCCAAAAATAGCCAAAAAAAACCAAAAAAATGTGTAACCTACAAACACACTCCAGTCGTGTGTGTGTGAGTTATGTCGTCCATCCTGAAATCATGAAGTTTACAAATATTCAACAATCGATAGCTCTACTCTACACATTAAGTGCGAAAGTCCCACTCACAATGTTGTTTTCCAGCTACAAAAGGGCTACAACTTGGACACACTCTTTCTCCATCCCAAAAACTTCATTTCAAGTCTCCCTTTTCATTTTCTCCCTCCAACTGTCCAAATCAACTAAAACACAATAAATTTATGAACCACCACATTTCCAAAACGAGTCAAACATAATATATATATCTCTTTTTTAGGGTTAGAACGATGTTTGCCATTGTGCATTTCAGAACGCATCACATCTCTCCAGCTCCAACCGAAGCATAATAAAAAGAATGAGTTGAAGTGTTTGAAACGCGATGATACGATAATGCGTAAAAAAAGTTAACCAGCTTTAGCTTTTTCTTCTAAAAAAGGTCCTCTCTTATTCCTTTCAGTCCGGAGTTGGAGTTGCAATAATTTCCAGTGTTGAGGAGCAGAAGCCGTAATTTCTCTGGGCATATATATTCCGCCCTTTAAAGAACACACCACGAGCGGTTTTAATGACACATTTATTTATACGACTTTGTATTGTCGTTGTCGTCGTTGAGAGTCTAACTGTGAGCTCATATCCTCAACAAGGATGAACGCAACACATTCACATTTCGTTCGCATTTTATTGTGAAGAAAAAAGGTTGCGTGTGTTAAAAAACGAATGCAATTTAGTGGTACACATATGTGTGCAGTATGATTCTCTTCATCTCTCGTGTGTAAAGTGCAACTGCATTTTTTTCTTCGTATGTCACAGAGAACTTTACACATAAAATTAAATGGTATGATGCAACAATGCAGTAAAAGTAAAACGGAGTGAAATGAAAATCTACGAGAGAGTTACGTCCGTTCCGCATTCATCTCATTTCATTCATTCATTCATATAGTCACTCATGCGTGTGTGCTTTATTATCGGCTATCATAACAATAACAAAAGGCAGAAAAGGGATCCTTTTTTCGCCGATGATGATGATGATGACGACGACGATGGCGAAGGGACCCTTTTTGGCTTTGTATCCAAAATCCTAACCGAGAAAAAAAGGGATCGTAGATGTGTATTTATGTTGTGTTTTGCAGTTTTTAGGAGAGTCGAGTTCATTGTGTGGAGTGTCGTTTTCATTGTCAACATTTTTTTTGGTGGAAGTACACACTTTTACGGAGTTCTGTTTTGTTTGTTTTGAGGGTACTCTCCTCATTCATCCCAAGGCTTCTCTCTAACACCTTACAAAAGGACGTTATTATACTTTCGCCGGCACAACAGTAGTATTTACGGCTTACATCGGGGATTACAAGTTGAAGCCCTATGTTAAGGTGAGATAACTGTAGGGTCCCGCTGTGACGATGGACTCGAGTGACTAGTCGCTATACGGCTGCAATAATGAGAACTTTTGGGTAAATCGTAAATGTGAATCATCCTCCTCATTATTGCTGTGGAATGACCTGGCAAAAAAAAGATCCCTTCGGTCCCCTGTATTTCAACATAGCCTTGAAATTTTCTGTGGAAAAGATGGAAAGGGAACATCTGTTTGAAGGATGATAAAAAACGATGAGTAAGAATGCATGAAATTGTATTCTGCTGGTGCAACTGAAATAATATATAATATTCCAAAAAAAGCAATGAATCTTTCTATACTTAAATACCTTTAATGGAAGCGAAGGTGAATTTTTTTCAAGGTTTCATTCAAGAAAAAAATGCAACAAATGCATGTATCCATTCAGAGAGAGATTCCTTTTTTGTGTGAATGACGGTACTTAAGTCAACTTTTGGAAAGTGTGAATAAAAGGGAAAATGGGAATTTAAAGAGTAGAAAAAAAATCTTTATTCTTGTGAGAAAAAATGGTAATAAAGGAGATATCGTTTACGACTTTTGAATGTTAGCCGAGATATTATTTTTCAGATTCTCTTTCTTAATAAGATTTTTCCTCGATTTGGGTTAAGTACGTATTGTTGGCTTCGTTTGAAAGGTGCTTTTTTGGAAAGGAATTGAAAAGAATATGTGGAGCTTTGTTGGAGATACAATTCTCACCTATTTACGGTGAGTTAGTGTCCACTTAACTATGCTTTATTGCATTTCGACGCAACAATTTTTACTACAACTAAAATATTTCTAGAGAGATAGAGAACTTGCATAACATATTTTGATATTCTTTGTCGTTAGCTTAAATTTTTAAAAGGTGCAAATGAGAATATTTCCCGTTTTCTTTGAACTCTTTGCACGGCGGGTCCACAGCTATTTATAGCAGCGTAAATAGAAGACACAATATATATTCATCGTGGAGGTAATCGTGACCATTGCAGCATTATCACACATATCAAAAATGCACATTTCATGTTCCAAACATCTAAGTAATACCCTCCGCCACACTTCTCTATAAATCATACGGTGAAAAATGAAGGAGCAAACTTATTATTAGTAGCTTGCGCACCCAAAAAACAGAGTAGAACCCTTTGATTGTATCTACCTAATCATTATTGCTAATATATTACGTGAGAGCGAAAGAGTATAAAGGAGACGCACTAAAGCGTAAGCAAAGTCAGAAAATATATAGATCCTCATTTTGTTTCTCTCTGAAAAGAAATTAAGGTAAAAAAAATTGGGGATCAGTTTCTACTTTAAAGTTACAAACAGCCTTGCTCAAGTTCTCAAGGTGTACGAGCCATCGCGTGATGGTGATATTTATCCTTTAAGGCAATTTGTCCCATGTGCTCGTTTCCTCCAAAAAAAATTCTCTCCTTCTCCGACTATTTTTTTCCACTCCAATTTACTTCTTTATATTTCCCTTGTCAAAAAAGGCGATGAGGCAGTTTATCATGATTTTCATGGATGCATGGCCATGGCCATACCTCCAGAAGCGAGAAGGTATAATGCAGTTATATTTTTTATGACGTTGACAGAAGCAATATAAAAGTGATACCAGGGAGCTAACTGCACACGGAAAACTCTCCCTTCAAGAAGGATGAGTTGAGAAGAAAAAAATTATTGCGGAAGAGTCTTGGGAAAAGAAGGGTTGAAAGTTTGAAGGTGTGTAAAAAAATAGTGGTAAAGGTGTGTATGAATTTTTTTGGGAACAAAGTTCCCATGATAAAATGTACTTTCACTCCCTCTTTAAGAACTTCTCCTTTTTCTTGTTGTTCCTTTCATTTTATTTGACTTGATCTAGAGCTTCAAATAAATATATCTTTTTAAAAGTGTAAAAGTGCGTATGATACATTCGTTTTGTTTTCAACTTTTTCATCCAACTTTCAAAAGAGGGAAGACGACGATTCATTTCTTCCAGGGACTAGCCCTGGAAATATATATGCTTAAAAGCGTGGTATATCGTAGAATGTTTTGGCGGAGCTGATTCCACCACCACCACAAATCGTTTCTCTATTTTTGAGAGAGAGAGAAAGTGCAAAAGTCTGTGCATTTTCGTTGGGATTAAAGAGAAAAAGAACACAAGACAAGAGTCAACTCATTTTTTTCTGCTGCTCTGCCCAGCTTATATGTTCTAGGGAAAAAGTGGCAGTGTGTAAGTCATCCTCTGATGAGAAAGCCAATTGAGAAAGACTAAATCCCCTATCATATCACATGATAAGTAGAAATAAAGTACAACTCACGTTCCTCTCCTTGACCCCACGAGCTAAAGGATAAGAAGGATACGAAGAATCCACTTTACTTATCGTCCTCCTCGCCATTTTTATACTTGTTCTTATGAAACATACGTAATGTAAAGCTTATGTCATGTCTCCTCGCGATGTTTTCCTCCTTTCTTTCTTCCCCATTTTTACCGTTGATTGGAGTAGACCTCTTGAGATATCAGGAAGACAGATGAAAAAGCGAAGGAGAGAAAAATACACGTTTGTAAGCTGGAACGAAGGAGAGAGATATGGGGAAAGCACGCTTGGCGATTCCCAAAACGCTATCATTTCACATTTATTAATAAGAAATAAAAGAAGATCAATCTAAAAGCGGTCAAGCTGGACCGGAGCTGGAGAGCGAATAGTAAGAAAATGGGAAGGGGATGTGAGCAGGAGAGGCACATGGAGATGGAGTTCGAGAAAGGGAGGAGAGAGCCACATACACACCGGCATTCCGGAGGCATCATCAGCAGACAAGGAAAGGACATCGGATGGCACACAAGTAAAAAAAATTATTATTGTCTTGTACCTTCAATGGCATATCATCTCCAAGATATTGTATGTTCTTTCTTCTCTCCAGAAAAACTCTTCGTTGTTGCTGCAGAGCTTCTGCTGGAAATGAAAAGACACAGTATTTGACTCTGGACAAAAGGGGAAACGGTGATGGTTGTGGTTGTGCGTGGATAAGCGGTGTCTTTTTTGCAGGGTGTAATAAAATATTTATGGGTAAACGTATGACTCTGTTTTCCTTCCTTCGTAAATAAGAGTTGCTATAAAGGGAAGGGAAGATATAGAAAAGTGGCTGGACGGAGAATATTTTTTATAGAAAAAATGGTTAGAGTGGAGTGTAAGTAGCAGAATAGAAAAACAATATTGATATGGATGATTACATTTTTTCCTGATCAGAGGACAAGGACATACTGCTTCAATGGATGTGCTCACTATTTTTTTTAGATGAGCTCTGGTAAACGCCGTCATAATCCTTGATCAAGAATAATAATAATAATATTTTTTGATCTGATAAAGAAGAAAACAATGATGATGAGGATGATTGGAAGCAGATGCACAAGCTTTTATAGTATCGCATATCGATTAATACTCAAATGAAACTGGATTTTGGTTTCTCCACCAGAATGATCAGTGCTCACTTTTATGTGCTTTTTTGGCTCTCATCGTAAAATGGTCTCGGGAAAAATAGTTATTTTCCATTTTTATGACTTGGTTCGATTTTAGATTAAAACCGGCAGTAGCCTATTATTACACCACCACTGATAAGGGAAAAAAATTAAAGAGATGGAAGAGCAGATAGAAGAAAATGAGGGCAATTTTTTTATACGAAACACACGTTTAAAGCTTAAGAGCGGTCGTATAAAAAATCTTATTATCCGAATGAATACTACGCGGTCGCTCTTCTTCTCTCGTATCAGATTGTGAAACATGTTGCGTGTGTGTGTGCTTATCTGGGCCAATGGCCAATGTTTGCATGATCATTTTCCACTCTTCTATCCCGATTGCATTTGTAAACTGCGTAAAATGTTGTGCTAAACAGGATCCAAATTTTTGATGGAAACTACAAGAATAATCAAGCATCTCTTATAATATTGTTTCATTAGGAACTTTTTTTATTGATGAAACACATTTCTCCCTGAGCTGGAAAACTCGACGCAATTTACTAAATATTTTGTGGTGTGTTGCACAAGCGTCCACATTTTTATTACGGTAAGCCGACACAAAGTATTTCCCTAATGCAATGGAGATGATGAAGGGCTTACTTATGAGTTACATAATGCATTAGACGTAATGCACCTTCCTCGTTTCATCGTGTGTGTGTGTGTGTGTGGGTAATGCCTTGCGAAATCCCAGCACGATATTCTAGACGAAAAGGTAATAGTAATCGGGAAGTTATGTTGAGTTGTGTTGTACAGCCACTGCCACTCCACCCTTCTCTACCTCAGAAAAAAGTTGTGGAGTGGCTGTAGCTCTAGGCTTAGAGTTGAGAAGAGGGTATCATCATCCCCAGGAAAAGTCTCAAGAAAGTACAGCCTTGTGGAGAGGCGAGGGTTGGATGTTGTATGTTGTTTCCCAAGAAGAACGCTACTGTTTCACATCAAGTATTCACACTATGCATGCACACAGGGAAACAGGGGATGAATTTTTTTCTACTTTGCTTCTGAATCTTCTTTCACCGAAAAGAAAATCTTATATGCCTTAGCTTAAGGATAGCAACACCAACAATGAATGAGGCATATTATACGACGGACATGCACAGTTAGTCGCGGTGCACAAAGCGAAGAAAACGTTTTCTTCGAGACATAAGCATACTTTATATGGAGGCAGAAGAAGAAGAGAGGTTCCAACTGTGAGCTCCTTCCCTGGAAAATTGTCTTGAACGTCTCCTTTCACTCATTTCATTCATTCTTTTCACGTATTTCCCTCATAAACGATGGGTTTAACGTGAGCGAAAAGAGGAAGACAACGAGTCGACTTCTTTCTCTCTCTCTTCCCTTCGTCGTGATGCATGAGAAGGAGACGATGGAGGGGAGAGAAGATATGAAAAAGGAAATGCTGTGGACTTGGAAGAAATCTACGTACTTTTCCATGACTTTCTCCCTCAAATCGTTTTCTTTTCGAAAAAATATAAAACTCTCTATTCCAGAGGAAGATCAGACATGTATGGACAAGGACCAAAGCAGAGCACCGATATGCCGCACCATATATATCCTCTTCTACACTCCACACGACCCCAACTTCAGCTCATCATCACTACCATCAGTCTAAAAAATATTCTTGGAACATCTTGTCTACATTCATTTTTTCTTCTTCTTCTTGTGCACACGGAACATCCCTTCTCCTTTTTCTTTATTCGCTTTTTTCCTTCTTCGAAAAAAAAGTTTGAGACACCCGGCGGGTGGGTGAATGAAGGTGGTTGTAAATGTTTGTAAAAGCGGGAGCGGTGGTTGGAGGTGGTAAGAAAATTACATGAATGCTCAGAGTTATACAGGCTGAAACAATATGATTATGTTGTTTCCTCCGCCATAGTTTTTCTCTCCCCCTTGTCGTATTATTATTACCTAGAAGAAAAAACTTTTTCTTCCCTTCCAAAACTCCAGCCATGTTCCACACACTCTTCATCAATGTCGAACATGACGATGAAGAGAGAAGGAAAAACTTAACGAATTTACGTGGAACTTGAGAGGACAGAGAGAAATAAGATTTTTGTTCTTCTTACCGGCATTCCCCAAGAATATCATTTATATTTTTGGAATCTCGTGAATTTATCACAAATATTTGTGTTCAAAATTTTGCCATGATTTTTTTGGGTAAAAGTTAGTGAAAGCGAAGGGGAAGTACTTATGCAGTATATGCATGCATTTCTTTCTATTTGAGTCACAAGAGAAATTGTATATTCGAGCTCCGTTCTTGTTGAAAAGGAAGCGATTTAAAGGCATGTGTCGATTTCATCATTATGATCCTCCTCACATTAAACATTCTTCGCATGTGTCCCACCACATTTATTATGCACGCATAACATAAAAATGTATATCTTGGCTTTTCCTTTTCAAGTATCATATCTTTGATAAGATGATGATGATGACGATCATCATTTTGAAAATCTTGCATGCATATTCCTCTCCAAGCTCCCTAAACTCTCTCTCTCTCTCTCTCTCTCTCTCTCTCTCTCTCTCACTTCAGCCGTCGATAATATTAGGCGAGAAATCAGAGGGATCTTCTCCATCTTCACCACTTTCTCTTCCGTCACCAAACTAAACATCTCATCGCACAGATCTCTATATCATCTCCATAATACGAACAGGGAGCCTGAGAAAGGAATGAAAAAGGATCACCAATGAAAATCCAGATGATGGCTCTTTATATATGCTAAGTAAGCAGGGGAAAAGGCCATAAATGCAATAACGGGAAATAGAGTAGGGAAAAGTTGCAGACGGGACCAGGACCAAGACCAAAGATGGGAGAATCAGGAAATGTGATGGGAAAAGAGCAACACGATGAAAGCAGCTAGAGGGAAGAAAGTGTTAAAGATTGTAAGAAATAAACTGGATAACGTATCATATTGGCATTCCTTTTTCCACCCGTCTGCGATCTCGAAAAAAGCTTGTATTGAGATTGTAAAGATGAGTGTAGCAGATTAGGAGAATGGGAAAGGAGCAGGTCGCTCTCTCCGTCTCCGATCTGAGACTCTGAAACTCTCTCCACTTGTTCCTCTTCCTGAAGAAGGAAAAGGATATTTCTCCAATGATTTCGAATACGAGCCATCTGTTCTGTTCAATGCTCACAACATCGTCGTAGGAACATATGATGCCGGCATCCATTTTCATCCCTATTGCTCATGCATGAAACATGACCAAGTAAATAGAAGAGAAGCTACGTGGACGAGACCAGGACCAAACCACAAGGCGAAGAAGAGAGGAGGAAAGTACCTGCCAAAAAGCCACAACCAGGATTATTATCCTTTTTCTTCGGGAGGAAAAAGAAATCCGTGTGTAATATGGAATATTATGTTGGGAACGTGTATGCCATGCAGGAGAATTTAACTGGAGAAATTATATTTATAGCTGGAGAAGTTATAGATATAGGCATAAGGCACAACACCTACTCCAACATCAAATATAGAGGCTCTTTTTTGCATATTATTTTCCGTACTTTTTTTTGAAGGTTTTTTACAGTTGGTGATAACGATATTGGCTACTTATTCTTCATGATTGCACATTTCCTCTCTGAAACTTATACAAAACCATAACGGGGAAGAAAACACATCTGAGCCGGATCAACATTTTTTATTTCCTTTTTCCCTTCCTTCTTCTCGCCTTTACAACTTGCAGCTTATATATGGTCGGAAAGTCGAGAGTTGGAAGTCCCCCTGCGTCTTTATATTGGTTACATGCATGGGGTATTAATGTATTCAAATGTGTCATCGTCATAAAAAAAAGCGACGGGAAGCATGGGCACATATATAGACGCATTTAAGGTTATATACGGGTAAGATGTTTTTATTTGTAAGTTTTGGAAGAAGGAGTGGGAGATCAAGCTGGTTAATGAAATCAAGGGAAAATGAATGACAACCGAAATAGTCTATACATTTCCAGGACAAGAAAGAGAGAGAGGAAATAAAGAAAGAAAATGTTGCTTAAACTCGTTTCTCAAGTTTTTTTTGTCAGGACATAAGAATAGGGGACAACAGTAATGGATGGGGATAATTCCCATTTGAATCAAGAGAAATATCTGTAAAAAAAGAAGCTGAGGAGGAAAAGTGAGTGAAAGTACTTTTGTTGATGCAAATCCCAAAATGCTCCACTTGAAATCTCCAAATAATAATGGCTTACGTACGTACGTTACGGGGAAAGGAGGAAGAAGTGCATTGTACTTTTTTTTTGCTTTGACTCTCCGGGAAAGATATATGAACATGGCGTATGGCATGGGATACATGTCCTCAAGCTAGTTTCCTTTTTCCTCCTTCCAAGAAAATAAGGAAGTGGAAGAAAATGATGATATTATTTAGTTTCAAAGTAAGTTTGTGTCAGAAAAAGGTACTTACGAGGATGTCGAAGGAGAGAGGGCACGGGCTGGGAATAAAACTGAATAAAAGCAAAGGTTTTTAGGGTGTGATATGTGAGGCTGAAGTTCAGAGAGAGAGAGAGAGAAAGGCATTTCCTCTGGTTTGCACACAAAATACAATGAATACATTTCCAAATGGAATGTAAAAGTAAGAGAGTGAGAGGAAAAGAATAATGTAGCAGATCAAGAGCCATTTTAATTTGGATGTTCAGGTATTGGAACGGATTGATGGGTTTCTGGAGACATGGAGAGAGAGAGAGAGAGAAGGAAAAATGTTCCATTTCTCTTGGAATCTTTAACTCTTTAACTCATGTGCTGCCTCCGTCTTGGAGTCCCTTTGTCAGGAGAAGTTTCACGTAGAATTTACGGTGTGGTGTGGTGTGATTTGGATGGTGGAAATGTTACGCTAACGCACAACTTTCAATTCAACTAAAAATAGCGTGATGCCATTACATTTCAAGTACCACGTGCTTTCAATAAAGAAGAAAAATTTAATGAATGCCTACTGTATGATCATGTTTACGGTTTTGAATTAAAATTTTATTAATTTTTTTTATTTTAATGCTTATATATTACTTTCAGGATTGTAAATGCCAAAATTAAAATTCAATTAATTTTTGCTTAAGCATCCGAAAGTAAGACTTTCACGTACATAATATTATTTTAACAGTACGGTAAAGCGTAAATCATAAACAGATTCCAGTTGATTCGGAAAAGAAGAACAGGATAATGTGTTCGTGTGATTAAAAGTTTTAATAGTCGCCTTCCAACGGAAAATCTATACACAAAGCTTTTAAACTTAATTGTCTACAGTCTTGACTCCGTAAGCCGTCTTAACACGCTCCATTATATGTTCATAAGCTGTAATGATAGGTGAGCCAATCACCATATCTTCAACCTTTTCTCTTTGAGACTCGAGAAGGGTGTCCACATCCGGGATGATATCTGAGTTTAAAGGCCTGATCACAGTTTGACTGTCCGGAGCAATGAAGTAGGCGAAAGAGTAGCGAGCTTTCTTTCGTTCCTCTTCCGTTTTCGGGATAACGACGCGATGGAGCTGAGGAAACAAAGTTGGGAAACAACCAAAAAAAATAATGAAATGAAAACTTTTTTTTGTACAATGAAGCAACGTAAGGAAGTATGTGAAAGTACGGTAGCAGGATAGTATTTGTTTGTCCACATCTCCAGAAGATCTCCGGTGTTGACCAAGATCGAATCGGGAATTGGGTCAGCGCTGATCCATTCTCCATTTGCAGATTTTATCTACGCACACGCAGGGAAAAAGTTAGCGAATGTGAGACAAATGTTGATATGATAAAAGATAATACTCAATTTTTTCGTAAACTTCTTCTTTTGCTACCTCCAATCCTCCAACTTGGTTCTGGAAGAGAAGCGTAATGATCTCGTAGTCTGTGTGCTCCGCACATCGAACCGTGTCTGGAGGAAGCACAGTGTCGGAGAAAATGGGAGGGTAGTAAATCATGCTGAAGTCGCACTCATTCTCCGTCTCCGGCACATCCAAATGACGGGAGCAGTTAATGAAGTACTCGGGATCCTTGAGTTTCAGCGACATCGCGAGAAGTTTGAGAAGAGTTTTGATAACTTTCCGACAACTTGACTCGAGTCTCCTGTGAGCGGGCCGGAAGGAAGGGATATCGGTTGGATAAAACTTTTTCCGACTGGTGATGTCGAAACATTCCCGGTATTCAAACTTGGAGTCAGGATGCAACCTTTATATGTATGTAGTTATAGTGCATATACATGTTTTAATAGAATATTTTTTATCCATTTTAAGCAAAAGCTAGAATATATAATTACTCAAGACACGTACAACTCTTGTCCAGGTTCCACCCAGCCATTCCGACTTTCCTCCAAATTCTTCTTGTACTTTTGCTTAACTTTTTTTGGCAATGCGAAGAATTGCTCGCTAACATCGAAATTTTCTGCAATCTGTGTCAAAGATTAATTGATCATTGGAATTGCAACTCATGACTCGTGAAAATTCGCGTTAAAATATTATTCCGGGAGATAAAAAAAATAACTCACAACTTCACTAGGAATTCCGTGATTGATCAAGTACATAAAGCCCACTTCATGTAAAGCTTTTCTTATTTCATCTGCTATTTTTTGCCAATCACTGGTGTTAGAGGAGACTTCCACAGTTTTGGCAAGGTCGATAATTGGTATCGAATTTGCCATTTTGAGATTGGCTTTTTAGAAACGTTTACCACAAACTTTTTACTTGTTTTTGGGGATACTTGCAATTCAAATTCTTTGTTTTGACATTGGGATTTGAAGAGCAGAACACTTCACACCAGATTACGCCATGAAGATTGACTGATACGATGTATATATATAGCTGCTCATAATCCCGTCAGTAACAAATCCAAGACTTGTTTGATTGAACTCGAAAAGACTCATGTCATGAGTGAAGTGGATACAGATAGACCCAAGAGATATGGAGGACATGCATCTACAAATATAAATGCAAATACGACCTAACATTTTTTAGGAAGGATGAATCCATATAATCTCTTCAGTACAACCTGAACCTCAATCAGAATTCCAGAAATGCTCATCTCCTCTACTTCACAATATTTTTCCTTATCTCGTCGCGTCTCGCGTCATATGTCAAATATAAAGGTTAAACATAGACATCGTGTACATTGAAGTAGGCACTGATAATTACCCATTTAATGAGCTCAAAGCTTGCTTAACGATACTAGTACCTAGTACTTATGCATATTTTGAAGCCAATGCACTTTGAAGTAAAGCCACAAATTTCTTGTGCTGTGCGAAGATTATCGCTTTTATGGTTGACTGTATGGAGCAATTTGATAAATAAAATGCGATATGATGATAACGCTCACTCACAATCAGACTCAGAACAAGTTTGGATATTTTTAGTCATGTAGCGATTTTATCGTACGCCCACTTAATGCATATCACTTGTTTTCACCAAGTCAGCATATTATGTATTCAGTCCCATTATCTTACAATTCACAATTATTAACAGAACATGAATAGAGGTTATTGGATTTTCATGATGAAAAGTTATATTATTGAACAAGAACTTTCAGTACTGATACGCACTCTTGACTCTGTTCATAATGTGGTGATACGCAGTAATGGGCTCCTTCTCCTCCTCATTCCTCCTCCTCGGGACAAATTTAGATTCCAGCGGAGTAATCAAAGTGTTGTCATCCGGAGCGAAAAAGTATGCGAACGAGTAACGGGAAATTCTTTTCCGAATTTCCTTTTCGGGAATGACCACTCGATGAAGCTGAAGAAGTTGTGAATATGAATTGAGAACACCAGAGTAAAAGGATTATTATTAAACTACTTTTTTTTCTCGCAAAAAAATAATGTAATTTAGGCATGTTCACGTTCAATATGTTTTGATGAAAAGTTACCGTCGCAGGATAGTAGCCGTTTGTCCAAAACTCCAACAAATCCCCAGTATTGACCAATATCGTGTCTGGAATGGGAGTTGCTGGGATCCACTTCCCATTCACGTCTTTGACCTGAATTTCGTACAGGAAAAAAGAGAAGAGAGGTGAGGACTTGTGCGGAAAATCGCAAAACTGATCATTCATACGTGAATTGGTTATAAATAGATTGGTTTTTCCTGAGAAGCGAGAGAAAAAAAGTATTCTGCACAAAAAAGTTAGGAGCATAAAAAATTTCGGTGTGTACTATATAAGTATACAGACACACAGACCTCGAGACCACCAACATCATCCTGGAAGAGCAAAGTGAGAATTTCGTAGTCAGTATGCTCCGCACATCGCACACTTCCCACTGGCACTTGTAAATTGTCCGGGATTGGAGGATAATAAATAGCTCGGAGGTCACATTCGTTCGTAATTGTATTTTGTGGGTCGTTACTGTCATTGTCCAGATGACGACTGGATTTTATAAAGTAATCAGTGTCCTCCAGCTGCAAGGAGAGACCCAAAAGTTTCAGCAGTTTCCTCATCAGCCACTTCCCTTCCTTTTCAAGTTTTTCCATTACTCCACCAAAGTTTGCATGCTCCTCGAGAGCGGGATAAAACCGCTGGTTTCCTGCAACGTCGAAACATTCCCGGAGCTCGAACACAGAGTTTGGATGCAAACTGTGGAAGATGAGAGAAAGAGAGAGAGAATCGGAAATTGTTTGTGCATGTGTGCTAGTGTGATTCATGAATTTCAACAACACTTGCCACTCTACATTTATCTCTCGCGACTGAAAATGTGTCTTTTGTATAAAGTGAAGAAAATATTTTGGAAAGTGAGAAGAGGCAAGAGAGTTTCTATTTATTACACATTCTCCTAAAAAAATAGATATAACTTACAGCTCTTGACCAGCTTGAACCCAACCGTGACTGCTGTTCTCCGGATTCTTCTTGTATTTCTTCTTGATAGAGTCAGGTAAACTGAACAAGTTGGCACTTGCTCCAAATGCTTCCTTGATCTGTTCCGAATTGAATTATAGTACCCCAAAAGAGTTTATGGCATTATTTATCATTCACATACATACTCACATATTCATATTAATATTGTCTACTTTCATCTTTCGACCGAAAAGAAAATGTAGAATGTATAGTAAATTTTAAATCCTGGAAATTTATATGGATTAACGCACCACATCCTGCGGAATCCCATGATTCCTCAAATACATGAAGCCAATCCCATTCAGCGCTTTCCTTATCTCGGCTGCTGCACTTTGCCAAAGTGGAAGATCCGAATGGGGTATGGATAATGTGCTTTCGCCTTTTGTATCTAGATCGGTACAAGTGCTCTCGTTATCACAAATTCCAGCCAGGTCAATTACTGGAATGTAATCCATCTTTGGGCACACAAGTTTACTACGTAAAATTAACAAAAACTACATAAAGTAACGCCGTACACACTGTATCAATTTTGGTGTCATTAACACAGGATTCGGTGCCGATTAAATAAAATTACACAATCGTCGAGCTCGTGGTGAACGTTAGGTTTTGTTACTGTACCAGTACGATCTTTATGTTACTATCCCTATCCTTCCTGTAAATGTGCCAAGTTGCGTTGCGATATTGATAATAGAATGCAAAACTTGTATGAGTCTTAAATGTGTCCAAGTCCAAAGGATTGGATTAAAGACAGCGGTAGGTACTTGAATAGACAAAGCTGTAGCAAATGTGGTCTAAATAGAATCTACGTTTTACTGATGGAGCGCTCTGGATTTGGTTGCTGGCATTCTGATAACCATGAGAAAAGCAGAAGTGTTCATTTATCCATTTGAAATGCATATCTTTAAACCCTTCTACATTGGAAAAGTATGATATGAACGGAGTATACGGGTTTGCTGTTGATCAAATTTAATCCAAAAGCACTTTACATCTCGATGATCAATGTATGTATGTTCATGTTCGATAACCATGAATTTCTATTTGATGCCTCTTTAGCAAAATCCATACAGCAAATATAGTGGCTCAATATACGGAATGATTTGTTTGGTATATTCATCTTTAAACCACAACCAAGCGTAGCAAACCATTTCACATAAAAAATCAACGAGGCAAATGAGGCTAAATATATGTAATTTTTG
>JAQFZW010001970.1:0-21008 GCA_034687055.1 Heteromurus nitidus
TGTTTGGTGCTATTGTAACATTTAGTTTGTGCTGTTCATTGACATCACTTGTGCACAGTTCAGCGTGATATATGTATTCGGTCCAGTGAGATTCAATGTAAAGTCCTTGAAAGTGTAGCATTCATTTGTCTTGAAGACTTGTGTGTAAATCTCTAGCATTTCTATTTTTATCTTTTCCAGACTGACCGTCTCCATTGTCATTTGTATAGTTTAAGCAAGACAAGAAATTTTGTATAATCTCCCATTTGCCTAATCCATTATCAACCGTGGTCCAACGTCAAGCAATGCATCGTATACTGAAACCATACTTTTTGATGATATTTTTTCATGAAGCAAAAGACTATAAAAACCATGTTCAGAATAAACTCATTGCCCATTCTTTTGACTAATTTTCAAGGAAACATTTCAGAGTTCGTTGTATCTTCAATTTTGTAGCATCTTACTTTACCCCATGCATGCAATCTCAAGCAGCATCATTACTTCATTACACATCTAAAAAATACAGTCCTCTTATAATGCACAAAGCACACATTTCATTACTACACTCTCTCTCTCTTCAGATGAAAGAAGGTCTGTTGCCTCCGCTTTTCCCCAGCACAAGTGCCAGTTGCTGACAGTGGAGAAAAAAGGGAAAATGTTGCATTAAAAGTTGAACCCGCGGCGCAAAAGAAACGACTGAGTCTGACATGCCGGGATTAAATTACATGGCTGCGTATTTGCCAACGGAAATCGTTTTAAATATCGCAAAAAATATTTAATGGGCCCCTCTTCAAAGTATTTAAGACGGTGTTTGCGTCAGCGTTTATGATGTTGATGGGGAGCGTTTTTTGTTGGATTCGGCAAAACTTTTAAAAAGTTGGCCAAAATATAAAACTCAATTTATTTCTCCACTTGTCTCCAGAAGCCAGGTCGAGGCGCTGGAAAAGAAGGAATTGAAATGGGTTTTCTTTTCTTGTGTTGTCATTACCAAGAAAAAAATTCGCTGCGTGACACAGACTACTGTCAATTTGCCTTGGCCACTTTGTCACAAAATTATGACTTGTTGAATACTTCGTGTTCGGATTCGGAGGAGTTGAGTGTGCTCTCCCTCCACAAGAGAGTCTTACACAAACAGGTAAATAAGGCGGTGGGTGGGTGAGGATGATGTTGATGATGATGATACTACTGAAATCAATACTGACTCGAAGGTTTTTCCAAGCTCACGGTCGATTTTCTCACGTTTTGGGTTGAATGAAAACGCAGAGATGAGTCTTGAAGTGAAGGTCACAAGCATGACAAAACTGCCGGCTAATCGTCTGGAGAAGATTCTTGACAAGAACTTGGGTGGAAAATGTAGAGTGCCGACAATTTGTCATGGAAAACTGATTCTCATACTTGGCGATATATTAGGCGCCTCAAGTGCTCCTGGGTTACGTGAAGGAATAACATCGTTCTCCCTTCAATCCTCCTTTCTTGAGAAGGACTCACTCGTATTATTATGCTCGTCCTACTTACTTGCCTACCTACTTCAGGTAAGTCGCAACCAAATCCCTTTCTCATCTATCCTTCATTTTTTTGTCGATTTGCTCAATCGCACGAGGCAAGAGCATGTTTAATTCAAAAAATAGCCATTCTGTCGATGATAAATATTTCCAAGCCGAATTACCATTCGCCCTTTCAATAAAGATGGAACTCTTTGCCAGAAAGAACGTTGTTAAGGGCTCGAGGTCGAGAGAGCGAGAGATTGTAGGAATGAAAATGAGTTTTTTCCTTCTTCCACAAACTTTTTCATGGGATGAGTGCAGCTGGCTTTATTAGCTAAAAGGAGAGATGATTCTTTTGTGGGAAGGTCAATGCTGTAAACAACCCCTTCTTCCGCCGTAATTGCATTACGAAGCTGAAGGCTAATGAAAAAAACTCCAGCAGTAGTAGCAGCAGCAGCAGATGTGTGTGTACGTAATATTTCCATTTTCTTTTCTAGTTTATGCCTGATTCCCTTAACTCAAGTCGCAATATACCCCAACAAAAATATGTTTGCTCAGCATTGCTTTAAAATGAATGTCATCCGCGTTTTCAATATCCAAAAACGAAATATTTTCAAATGACGATTTCATTCTTGATCGGTCTACTACAAAATACTTTTTTATCTCGCGTACGCACATTCTTTGTCCATAATATCTATGCTCCATCACAAACCTCTTGATCAATATGCACATACACAACTTCTTTGATTTCTTTGATGAATTTGCGGCCGACAAAATAAAACATGCCCATTCGCAGAGAAACATTCATACTGCACCCATATATTTATTACGTATTTTTTCAAGAATTGTATATCCAGCGTGCCTTTGAACACAAGAGGGATTTTGATGTGGCAAAACGGAGTACGTTCGGAGGGAGAACTTGTTCCTTGTTTTGAAATGCGACGCCATTTCATTCGTAGCGAGAGTACAGTGTCGTTGGCTGAGGCGTGCCTGTCACTACTCCTCTCTTTTTTTAACACAACTCGGAAAACTCTCTCTCTCTCTCTCTCTCTCTCTCTCTGGAACAGAGAAAGAACGAACGTAACATGAATATGGCCCATGCACAACAGATGATGTTCTACCCATTTGCCTTAGCCTTTTCCATCCAATCTAAAATACGCTCTCCGACCGTGTATAAAATGTGTGTGCGTACCCTGGGACAAGCAAATCGATAACGAACTTGCCCTGTCTCGTATTCTCCCTTTATTTTCCTTCTCTCTCTCTCTCTCTCTCGTCAACAAGCATGAGGAGGCAAAAAAATGTGGAGGAGAGCTGAGCAAAGCAGAGGGAAGTTGAACAACTTCTCTTTTCCAACTTTTCCCCCTTCATTTTACTCTCTCTCTCTCTTGCAGTCTTTTCTCCTCGTTTTCCCTCAATTCTCTCTCATAATGTTCTTCTATTGCATTCCCTTTTCTGGAAAAGGATCCAGCAGCAATCCAGTTCCAGCTCTCTTTTTTCTCAGAACCTTTCCTCACATACGAGATATCTGCGTACATACATACGTTGAGCACAGCTTTAAAGCATGCATCTTTTCGGGATTCACTCTAGGGAAGAGAGAGAGAGAGAGAGATGTTGCCTGCACTCGCACTCACTCTATACTCCTTAATTTCGTCGTAGATATAAGCCTGGGCTGAGAGAAAAAGTTTTTTTTCCACTGCGGCAAATGTTACTTGTGCACACTTGTGGACTTACGAACAAACCAAAAGCAAGGCATAGTATGTTACGTCTGTCTCGTACGAGAAACTCTGACTTTCTTTACGTGTTCGAAGGTATAACTGGAGCACATTCATGAAACAAGGTATTGGAGAAACTAACTTTGTTCCTTTCATTATCCACACACATGTACATTTGATATAAATGTGTGCTTGTGTCGACAGAATGTTCCAGCTTCCAGCAAAAAGTTTAAGCACATATATGCACGCTCATTGTTGTTCGTAAGCGGAGCAGTCAACACGTAAAGGAGCGTACATATCGGGATATAGATACATACACGACGTTGTGGTGGCTTGGTTTGGTTTAGTTTAGGGTATAGCCATACATACTACATTGCAACTCTCTGGATAAAACAAGTGGACTTCTCTCTCTCTCTCTCTCCTTTTATATCCAACAATGTAATCATAGGACAAAACCAGAATGCGCCTTCTTAATCGCTATATGTGTGCAATATTACTTTTTACAAGCTGAAGGGGAGAAAGGCTTTTTCTCTGTGAAAAGTCTGGAAAGGAAAGAACATGTTTCCACACTTGGGAAATGATGGCTGCTGCTGCTACTGTTCCAACGAGCACACTACTAAACTCCTCCAACACACGACACAGTATGGCTTGTTGGCGTTATTACTAGTCAAAAATTGGATATCGCCTCAGCACACACACACACTCTGTCTCTCTCTCTCTCCATTGTGCATTGCATGCACGATCCTGGAATAGTGAACATGCTTTTACCTCCCTCGGAGCAGTGCGCCATTACCAAACTACTCTTTGCTCTCATACACATTCCCCTCGTTCACTCCACCACTGCCTTTTCTCCTTTGATGCAGACATGCAGTAGAATCCAAGACATTTTCTCCAGAATACAAGTACACGGGATAAAACTATTATTTTCCTCATGTTCCATTGGAAACACACTAGAAGATATATATTATTATTTGTCTCGATATAAGCGCTCTCGCTTCGTTGCTACTGCAACTTGGATATACGTCACCATTTTCTCCATGCAGATAACCGCCGTTAACCTTTTATTCCGCTTTTCTTTCACTCTCCTCCAACTTCGTAAATGCGTATTTAGACTGTCGTGGGCCACAGTGTAAAAAGGAAAACATGAGCATATATTTTTTATCCTAAGATTCATTTTTTACTACGACATGTACATTGTAGATGTATTTGCTGATGCGACTCGATGTACATTGGACTTTTGGCAGAGACCATTGATGCAGCTTACGCGTCTAGCTCACACTTATCCCAATATGAAGCTCATATTAAAAGGGATTCTCCTATTATTTTAGAGGGAACATCCTCCTGTCTCCTACTTCTTGGCCAAGATTTCGAATAGAAGTCTACAATAAAATTCTCCATACTAAATAAATATTTCTATTCGGATGGGAAGACTGTATAAATATAATAAAACGAAGTGAGAGCAAAGCAATGTACGTAAAAGGTTTGGCAGGTTCATGCAGCAACGCATCATGCCGCTCCTCCATATCCCATCCAAAGTCAGCATTTGGATGAGTAGTGCATCGCTACCGCTCCTATTCTCTTCTCTACTGTCGGCATTTTATTTCCAGAGAATGTACCTTTCCCTAACTCTCTCTTTCTCTCTCTCTCTCTCACTCTGTCGACGGGGACGAGAGGAAGTATAAAAAAACAGGTACTTTCTACGTATTTCGTGAAAGCCGTGAAAGGACGACGTGAGTTTGTACATAATGCATGCTGCAGTCGCATATCGCACCACCATTCACCAACCTCGAGAAAATGTGTGCCTTCTCCTCCTCATTCTCCTCTTTCATCGAAAATCCCCATTTCTCAGCGAGTTTTGACGTTTCCAAGCTCCCATAATGTTCTTTTTCCCCTTCAAGAGAAATGATAGGCCTACACTCATATTTATGCATGGCTACCACTCAAATGCATTAGAGTTGGTGGAAGAAGAAGGAGAGAAAAAGTTGTCAAATTGTCATCATATTCCTTTTATGAGAATAAACTTTTGAGACTTGATGCATTGAAGATTTTTTGAGAGGAAGAAAGGAATATGGGTGCATTGATACAAACAAGAGGAGACCATTTTTGCATGTCTAATTTATTCTCTTTTACTCTTTTATCGCTAATTATTTTAGTGCCATTTCCCCACCCAAAATCCACTAATCATATTTTTCATATTCCGACTCCGCTCACAAATAAATGTTACACCTTTTTGTGTTGCTTTTCAGGCCCAATTTACTGTCAGTTGCGTTGATGCTCGCAGCACTTTGTAAGGCGTACTGAAGAGAGAGAGAGAGAGAGAGAGGCAGAGTGAGTGCAATGCATGCCAAACTGCAGTTACAAAATTATTATTTTTTGGATGGCGTGCTGCAACATGAGATAACAAACTTCCACGTCACTATACCAATATTGGAGAAGTATTGGAGCAATTTTCTCCCCATCCTGCTGTGCTTTTACTAATTTATGATTTGTCAACTGATAAAAAGTTACTGAAAAGTGTAACAGAAAAGTTCATCTCTCTCAGGAACAGTGGAGAAGTGAAGTTTATGCATATATTATTATTTCTAAACACAATTTGCTCCTTTTAAGCCGAGTTTTGCTTGTTCATCATACATTTTTGTAAAATGTGGAAGATGTCATCGTCAAAAAATATTAAAATCGTTCTAGTAACAAAATAAAACACCTCTACTTTCATATTTTCATTCTTGTTGCGACGCACAAACACACGAAAATCCCTTTTCCTTCTCGAAACCAAGAAGAAAAATTTTGTTTGGAGCGATTGATATTTATTATTATTGCTCACCGTCGAATTTTCAAAAGGGCGGTGTACAAATGAAATTGCGAATGTAATTGACATACGCGAAGACACTATAATCACAAACATTGAAACATTGAAAACATGCCGTCAGTCAAACTAGAGCGTTTTTTGGAGACACATTAGCCCATCTCGCTTGTACGTCCGACATTTCCTCGAACTGATAGGCAAATAAGCGTGTTTTTAAATGACGAAGAAGCAGCGAAGGGTATTCAGTTGTGGGGAAAAGGTTTAAAGCAATTTGAAAACAACTAAATTTGTTAATATACTTAAAAGTAAACTAAAATACAATTTTTTGTTAGTGGAGGAGAAAAGAGCAGGTGTTTTAATTCACTTACCTTACTTGTTTCCTTATAAAAGGATAATGTTCGAATCTATTAAGATTACTGAAGAGATGACGATGGCCAATAGTCTCCTCCTCTGATATTCGAAAAACGTTTATTATTATCTTTTGTGTGACAGTGACGACTATGGCCAACAGAATTTGGGATAACTGATGAAAACAAGGAGAAAAAGACAATAGCAACGAAAGGATACCGAGTGAAGACGAACCTCTACAAACGGATAAGAGAACACAACTGACGAGCTGGATGTGCAGGAACTAAATGATCGAAACAAAATGCACAGCCCAACTCAACACACACAGACACACACACACACACACATACAGCGAAAGTACTGGAGGCATAGGGAGAAAAGTAGTGGAGTTGTGACTGTGTGGTTTCTCCAGCGGAGTAAGTCATGCCCTCCATGCCTAAAAAACGAGAGAAAACGAGACGATTTTCATGCCATGCCCATGTATAATGTTGGCGGAGTAGTGTGTAGTAGTGTGCATCATCATCACCATCCTTTCATTTTTAAGGAGCATGCAACAAGCCTAGAAAGGCACTCTCTCCACTTTTCCCATATTACAACCTATCCCCTTATACACAAATGTTTCCAGCATATTTTCCCCCTTCTCCAGTGTTCCAGACTGAGCACACACACACACAACATGGGAGCAGAAGCAGCACCTTTTTCTTCCTTTCTCTACGTTCATCTCGCCAAAAGTGGGAATGGGATTCCTACTCCTTCACATTCATGCTGGAGAGAACGTATCCTGCTGGAGAAACAATGTATGCAGCTCTAGCCTTAGCATTAGTAACTCACCGGCGGTGAAATGTCATCGCATCACATTAAAAAATTGTGTGTTTTGTGACACAAAGGCAGAGAGCACCCATCCAGCTTTCCAGGGAGTGCAAGTACGTAGACACACAGTTATTTTCCCAACTCGGATTCGGAGGAGGAGAGTCATAAAATTGGGGGAAAATGTGTTGATTGTCTTTCCCTTGGAAAAAAATCCGGCCTAGCTGCGTTGTCGGAACGTACTCGGTGGTGTTTGGAGGAAGTGCTCAGGTTCGTATTCGTTGTCGGAGACGAATGCAACCGGCCCAAGTGAAGGACACGAAAATACATGTTTTCTCCAGAGAGGCCATATATAAGCATAGCCCTTTCCAGCTTATATGCATTGCTGATATTTTTTGTACTTTTCAGTCATTCTAATACAATGTGCATGGAGAAAACATGGCCGAGGTTTTTCAGAGCAGAATTGTATGGAAAGCATTAGAGGTTTTGCTCCACGTAAAACTACATCTGTTTCCATGATGTCGGCGTGCAGTCGGTGGAAGGGAAAGGATTTTACATGGAGAGGAATTAAGCATCCATCAATTTGTGGAAGGTGTGAAATAAATGAGCGACGAGTGATAATGAAGTATGGCATGACTCGCAGAGAGAAGCGTGCATTCACGCAAAAAAAAACTTCATCCAACGGGTTTTCACCTGTAACTGAATCCCATCAATGGAGCCTACTTACTTTCTTACATCGTGTGGGTTTGATTTCTTCAATTGTAAATGGAGAAGGTGGCAAGTTCCTTTCGTGTATATACTTGATGCCGTTTGAAGGAAGGAAGTAGAAAATGAAATGAAAAGCATTTCTAAGGCCTGAAGGAATATCGACGACCGGACGCTAACAGAGAGATTCATTTTAGTTTCATGGAAGGAGGAGATCCGATCAAATATACATTCAAGGAAGATAAATATTTTTGATGTAGTTTGGGCTCATTTCTGGGAAGAAAAACTTCCTCAACTTTTGTGACGATCTAAGCAATTCTTAAGAAAAGAACGAAATTAATAAATATACTTTCTTCTACGAAATGGATGTTAACATGTGGAAAGTATTTTTCCCATATGATTTTTTATTCTGTCGCTGTTGGTGTTCTCTTCGAAATTGGTTTCATCCTGCTTTTCGCGAATGTAATCAAAGCGTTGGGAAGTAGAAATTGGATTGACATTACTTTGATGAAATATTGAATAAAAAAGTAAAAATGCGTGTACTCAATATATTTTGATGTGTAGTAACAGGTAGAATTTCCATCAAGCTTGTCGTCAGGGGTGCTGACGTTTGTAGGCTCAAGTCAATCACATATTGCCACCAGCAAGCAGCAGAGCAGAAGAGAAGCCTAGATTTCTTTGGTCTTCAATTCAACACTTTCTTGGACAATGACAGAACTCTGCCAGCGAATATCAAGCTCGCACTCTCTCTCTCTCTCTCTCTCTCTCTCACACACACACCTTTCTGTTGATTCCCTTTTGTGGAAATCTTTGTATACGCAAAACGTAAAATACTTGATGCTTTCACTGAATGATTTCCCCTTGGCACACGTTACATGAAATGAATGGCGTCGCACCTGTTCAACAAACCTTTTTGTTTTGTGTTGCTGCTGTTGTAGATCATCATGAAGCACATCACTCTTCTTCTCTCCGTCGACACGAGAGGAAGGTGAGCCTCGGCAATTTTTCCTCATTTCCTCATTCCCACCGTCACGCTGATTTCCAACAATGATGTGAGGACAAACGGGATGATGAAGGTGGGCACATGATGCACGCATATTATATTGATGAAAGAAAATAAATAGCTGTTTTGGAATTTTTTTCGTCGTCAAACATTTTCCTGTGGCGTGATCCTATCACGAAAAATGAAAATGGCAGGGCTGGCCTGAATGAGAAATGTTTTCCGACGACGCGAAAAAACGGTATATAAATATTGCCTGTCTTCTATCAACACACATGCATCATCGCCATTACCTTCGGCGTAAGCTAATAATCTTCGCATTACATTTTTCTATGAATATATAATGGATGGATGTATCTAGATATTATTATGAGATGATAGTCTCTGCAAATCACTGGCTTGGATAGTGGTCTACTATCTTCTCGGAGGAACATGTTATTTTCTTCAAACTACCTTTTTACAATGTTATGGACGCGTGTCCATGTGCCATCATAGTTTTTTATGAGCCTTTTATAATATTCATGTTGTCTTCCGATAGGAAAGTTGGGAACTCTGATTTCATTGTAGGAAAAATGAATATGATGATGGTGACAGGATTGGAAATAGGAGGCTTTTCCTTCGATTTCCATATGAAGAAATGAAGTCACCCCTAACTTCTTTTTAATATGAGAGAGTCAAAATGCCTCAACACCTTGTATCACTATCTCATTCGATATTTAGATTTAGAGCAGATGTCTCAAAGTATGAATATTTTCCAGCTTGTCCTTTCCTAACTTCATTTTTGCAGGATTGTGAAAATCGTCTTCTGAAAAGTCAGATTATTTAAGAAGCCTTGTAAAGTTTAAGGAATGGGTGCCTTTCATTACCATTTCTGAAAAGTTGCAATTTTGTTGCAGTTCCGTCTGTGATCCAGACATTGGAATTTCGAACCCACAAGCGATTAAAGGTTCTAGATGAATGCACGAAGCAAAAAAATACTGAAAATTTTGAAAGTCAACGTCTAACGTCACAATGTGCCAAGTGAACTCTGCAAGTGGGTTTAAATCGGACGATTTTTTCTAAAATTAGAAGTATCATCAAGACTAACATACTGCAACAATTGGGCCATACACATGTTCAAGTCAACTGATTGTACTGGAGACGTCGGAGACAAAACTGGGCTAATCTGTGATGTCAGGTTAGTTATTAAATATAAAATTGTTTATTTTCTTACTCAGCTTGGCTACGGTGAACAAATTAAGTATATGCAAAATCTAACAATTCTAGATTTACACTTGTGCATAATATTATAATATTTAAGATTTTCATGTCGGAATAGTCAGTTTTACAATTTAATTAGGACAAGGGTTATAAGGTCACTGATGCTGTAGCAGGGAATTATCGTCTAATTGTAAGCCAATCAGGGCAATTGGAGATATTTTAGACTTTCGAGTTTCGAAAATGACCAACTTTCAGGCATTCATTTGTCGCATTATATAACTGTAGCGGTGGTTAGTTACTCACAATGCATCTAACAGGATATTAGATAATGACCTTCTGAATTAGATACATACACAATTACAAAAGCTTCAGCACAGCAATATGAAAACACTTCGGCAAATGTATAGTGTAGTTACAAACTTACAAGTGATAAACCATTGAGAAAATCAAAACCCTCAAATATCTTCAGCCGCTCTGACCGAATCCGTCGTCTATGTACTTTGTCGACGGGAAGCTATTACCGGACGACTCCTACGAGTTTAGCATTGTCTTTGATTCACCAAATGTCGTGCAAATATTAGGAATTTTGTATCGGAAATGCAATGTTATTGGGAGACGTGATATACCGCATCCTACGAATTGTGTGCTTTTGAAAATATGGTTTTCTCGATTTAGGAGCGTTTGACGAAGTATTTGTAAATCGGTGGTACCATTTGTACATTTGGAACATTTGTAAAGCGGTTGTATGTCAGAGTCTTAATCAAATTTCGGGTTAATTTCATCAATTTGTGTGCTGTATGTCGATGTGATCCCGATTATAACTTTGTGATAAATCAAAACAAATAAACCGTACAATCGGTACAACAAAATGAAAGGTTATATGTAGACATATATCATGTTAGAGTTTACTACTATGGAGAGGAGTACGTCCGCTATCTTTGTCAAAAACAATTTATTGCTCTGTAGCATGTGCACAATTTCATATATGAAGTTTGTCAAATAAATGTATTTTAGCAATGATGTCAAAAATATGTTTATAAACTTATTTGCAAAATATTTACGTAAAGAATAGGGGCTAATATCTAGATTTCCTTTCCAGCAGAGACACGCTTTTTGCTTCATTCCGTGAAGATATTCGTGTGCCGTTGCATTTTCGCTTTATATTACACTCCCTCTTTCTCTATCTCCGCTTACTCGATGTTGAACGCAAACTAGTGAACCCATCACTAAATCATTGATTATTTAAAACCTGCTCATAATTCTGCTACCACTTCTAGTCCGGGAAACATGCTTGAGGAATCATAATTCTTGTTTTTACATAATTTTAGTTTGAAATATGTTTCGCATTTGCCAAGGGTACATTTTCACAACAACTTCACCTTGGTACATAGAATTACGAATGGAAGCTCCATTCTTGTACACACATGCTTCTTGAAAATGTATCCCTTAGTGCGTATGTAGATCTTTGAGAAAAGGATAGAGGCATTACAAATGCATAGATACAAATGGAAGGGTAAAGTTTGTCCAACTTGCCCTCCCGTATAATGAGAAATGTACTGTAAGAATATTCTTTAAGGAATTTAGGTTGAGATTAGATAAATAAGAGACACGACGTGGAGTCAGTTTTTCCATCGACCTGCACTAAAACAGTATGGCAAATGTAGTGACCAGCCGGAAATGCAGAAGAGTCGAAAGATTATTACTTTTATTAACGTTCGTCTGCCATTGCATTCACTAATGCATACCAAAATGCCAATACGATCATATCTAGGTGCATTGGGAATATATAATGCAAATACTTCAGTATTCTCAAGAAAATTCTCCTTGCGATTTAAGGTTCACGTTGTTTTCCAGTACAAAACTCCACATCACGAACATCGCTTTCTCCAATTAGATGACAAAGCCTTAATTCTGCTTCGCAGCAAATGATTTGAGGAGAGAAACACCTGCGCTCACAAATCCCGTAATGACATTAAGAGAGTTCCGTAAATCGTTGTTCTAAAACATACACAAGTCATAATGACTTTCTTTCCAAAGCCATTCCCTTCTTTATCAGAGAACTCCTTCCTTCTCGCCTTCGCCATGAATAAAGGTGGAAATTCAGCGACAAAATATTTGTTTTTATTGGGAACACAAGTACCAAAATGACAACAGTGCCAAACTCTCTTCATGTCAATCACGAAAACTCATCGATCACAAGAACTGTAATTGAAACAGTGTATTTATAATGATTATCATTTGTCCCAACACTAGCCACGTCCCCGAATAAGGAAAGTAGACTCTTTTGAAGTTTTGGTTTGTTCAAACTCCTCCACTTTCTCCAACTCCTGCATGGCAATCAGAGCGCGAAAAGTTGCGATGATGATGATGATGACGAGGGTGATGGGAATGGGAAGGCAACATCATTACGCTACTCTTTTTCTCCCACATTTCCCTTTGTGAAGGCTCACGTGCAGGTGTTCACTGACAACCTAGTCTGCACAAGTCAGCGCCGAACCTGGGAATTCTTTATTTACTCACACACATGCATAATGTGTTCCACTGCCACACAAGCATGAAAAAACTTGCTCATTCTATGCATTACCTTTTTTCCTCCTTTTCTCCATGAGAGACGTCAAGTGTCATACTTTTTGTTCTTTGATAAAACTTACTATTTTTTCTCAAGCACCAGTCACTCTCTCTCCTTTAGATTACTTGAGCTTTGGCACCCTTCCTTACTGCAAACTTATAGAAAAGCTTTCAGTTGCAAGCTTCGCTTCAGTCAGCTAACATGACTTGATTACGTCCACGGTCAGAATGTGGAAAAATATATTTCCTGTTTCAACAACTCATCCAAAAAACACAGTTCCAAAATTCCGGTGAAATAACTTCCGCTTGCGGCTTCCGCAACGGGTTCCCTATTCCTCTTGTCATTCTTCTGGACAGAGGCTTTTGTAATGAGCTGCTTTCGTTCATTTCACTTGATATAACGATATAAGAATAGCTCAAGAAGGGTCGAGCAGGTTCAGAGTGAACTTTAGATTAGGGTGGAAATGGATATGGAACCATGGGATCCGTTGGACCATCCTGCGAGAATTGAAGTTCGCAGACAAGGTTGCTCAGCAAAACAAACAATTTTGACAAAACAGTGGCATGAATACTTATTTTTCTCCGTACATAAGTAGACTGTTGAGATTCATCATGTCTGATTGCTCTAAATGTCAATATAATTATGTAATTATTGTGAACAGAGAGCGACGACAGTGATGCTGAAGGTGGCCTTGGAAATGTGACTCGAGTGGTGCTTCGGCCTCCTGGCCACAGTGGAAAAGCGAAGCGTGGACACCTTTGTTTCGACGCTTCATATGAAAGCGGTAAGGCTGAAAAGCTCTGTGTTTGAATTAACTAATTAGCCTTTGTTTGAGATACGAGTGATGCGTAAGAATAGACGAGTCTTGAATATAAGGTTAATTTGCATGATATGATTGTGTGCTGCTGAGCAGGGAACCTAGGACGCGTGGATTTTATTTCAGAGTACGAGTACGATCTGTTCATCAGGCCGGACACATGCAATCCTCGGTACAGGCTCTGGTTCAACTTTGTCGTGGACAATGTTAGAGCTGATCAGGTATTTGCGTCTATGCTTTAGTTACACAGAATATAAGCGTTGTCTGCCCCCACCGCCCACCGTAGTAACATGATTCTGCCTTTACAAATTATTATTATTTTCGCATGTAAACAAAATGATTAAGTAGGACCATTTACTCCAAAGTAATTGTGCCTATCTTGTTTATATGTTATAATGTATATTTGTCTACGTCTTTTTTTATGAACTTTGAACTTCACAATCAGTCAAAGTTCAAACATGGAAGTTAGTATAGTAACGATCGAACGATCATTCCATAGAATCATAGTTTCAAATAAATAACTTGGATTAATTAAATCCCATTTCAAAGAGGCATAGAAATTGCAGACATCAATGTGGCTAAATTCTAAGCTAAAAGTGGATTTCTTTAGAGCGCATTCTTATGAATGTTAAATTTTAAGATCTAACTTTTAGATCTGTATGACGCATTTATGTATGCTTTGAAAGCAAGCCATTCGTTATGCAACGCCTAAAAAGTGTGTACATAAATTTCTACCAGTTGCAATTTTTGTGTTTTAGAGAGTGATATTTAACGTGGTCAACTTGTGCAAAATAAAAACCTTGTATCGAGATGGAATGACTCCACTTGTGAAAACAACAAGCCGCCCGCGATGGTAGTAATGTAGTGATTTTCTAATTCTGGCATGAAAGCGAAATGAGTATACATTATGATTATGAAACATCCCAAATTTTCCACTTTTCAGGCAACGACTTCCAGGAAAGTACGTGTACTATCACAAGTCTCCAGAGCATCGGAATCACTACATTTTATCCTTCGCTTTTGCCTTCGATCGGGAAGAGGACGTCTACCAATTTGCCTTCAGTTTTCCATACTCTTACGCCCGGTGCCAAGCACACTTGGAGCTGATAGAGCAACGAGAATTCCCATACTTCCGCAGAGAGACAATAGGCTACAGTTTGGTAAGAAAACATTTTTCTTCTTCTTCATAATTCTTATTCAAGTTATCAACTCTCTGTGTTCCGTATGTCATGTTCGAGCACAATTATGCACTGTCACAGCGTGACTCTTTCACCGCCTCGTCCTTACATAAGATAATATGATACTTGGCCCGCTCATTTCTTCAAAGTCATGCACACCACTACCACACCAACGGAACTCTTTTATGTTGGTGAAGGTGCAACCTTGTAAAAAAAAGTTGCTGGCACAACTAAAATATAGATATAATATGTGCAAGTTGCGTAGGAGGTATAAGCCCATTAAGGATAAAAAATAAGAGGAAAAAAGTGAGTCCTGAACGAGGAATGATTTGATTCGCTCCCTTTCTCTCTAATGTTTCCATCATTCTCAATGGAAATGGAAAGTCATGCGAGCGTGAGGAAAGTTGAAGGGAATATGAAATTCTTTATATGTCATTTTATATACACACACACAGACTTGCATTTGGGCAAAGAGAGGAAATCATTCCACACCCGCCGCATCACTATTGATATCCCTTTCAAGGAAACTCCTTTTTCCCTTTTTTCTCCCGAAAAAGGGAAGCACTCTGCTCGTATTCCACATTTGCACACACCAGCCTTTGCTTCCCTTTATCATGGATGGACATGGAAAATGATATTCCATTCTCGAATGTAACTGTGAATGAACACTGTGTGCTTATGCCTCTTCCTTTTTCGGCTATGTGTGCATATCTCTGCGTTCAGACAATATATTCAAAGAGTTTTCAACGAGAATTGTTTGAAATGAGGATAAAATCCCGTGTATGCGACTAGACTATTGCATTGTACTATAGAGAGCATATATATTGACTTGTATGAAAGTCTCCTTGGACGGTACCAAAAATTCTGTCTGCAATGCGGTGATTGCTCTTTTCCTTGTTGCAAAAGAGGGATCGTGTGGAAATAATACGGGTTCTCATCTGTGTCGAGAGAGAAAGAGAGAAGAAAAAAGTATTGAGCAAACTGTGTGTCTCAACTCCGAACACGTTTTCGCCGCCGCCGCCGCATACACGCTCTCGTTCCCGGAAAGAAATTCGGGCTTCTATTTTGTAAAACGCGAAGGATTTATTCGAATGAAGGTAATTAGCTCTTGTGAAGAGAAGGAACATTTCACATGGTTCGCCACTAATGACTACTACAATTGTACATTTTCCTGCCATTTCCAGTGACACTTTAAATGATTCAATGAATGCGAAATTAGATCAGTTCCCACAAAATTCTGTTGTCTTTCAAAAAACAACATCAAAACGTATGGAGAGAAGAATAAAATCAATTTGTACAATCATGTTGGTCACTGAACTCCTCATATTTCATCAACTTATATCTGCAAATGTCTCCCACAGATCTTATCGAGTTGGAACGTTGGAAGTAATGGGCAGAAGTTCATATCGCCTTTTTGCGATGCGAATATTCGACGCTTATTAGCTAACCCGAGGAATGTAAACAGCCTCTAAACCCGGAAAACAAACAAGACATTCTTAGAAAAGAATTTCATTAGCGGAAGAAAGATAGGGTATCTGGAAATCCGATGAAAACCTGCTTTTGTTTTAGACAAACATTCATGTTTTACGTCAAAATAGATTCATTTCCTTAATAAACTACTTCTGTCGTGTATATGCATTCTCACCGTGCTCAGAACAATCATTAGTATCAAAATCCTGCCGGTCCAGTCGAAATTTTATGAAAGCTGTGCTGAGAAACAGAATCTTAACTCACTCTTTGTGTTGTTGAAATGTATTTTTCCAGCAAAATCGGAAGCTGGATGTAATAACCATTGCGAATTTCTCAGAGTTGACGGGGAAAAAGGCGAAAGTTGTAGTAATATTGGCCCGGAGTCACCCGGGAGAGTCACCTACTTCCTACATTGCTCAAGGTTCTACTCAAAATAATATACAACTTTTTGTTTGTTATTGATTTTTATCGTAAAATATTTTTTAAATTCCCTTGTTTGGTAAATTTGATATAGGAATCATGGACTTCATGATAAGCAATCATCCAATCGCTACTCCAGTTAGGGATCATGTCATAATCAAAATTGTTCCTATGATCAATCCCGACGGGGTATATCTCGGAAATTTCAGGTTCTCACAAAACAAGTATTTAACTTTTACTTCCGACGAGACTTGTTAAAGATACATGTTTGATGAAATGATAAAGTAAAAATGCGTGTTGATTTGAAGGTGTTCGTTAATGGGCTATGATTTGAATCGACAATGGAACCAAATCTCACCCTGGGCTCACCCAACCTTAAGTGCTCTGAAAAACTACCTCTTCGAGCTGGACAGTAGCAAGGTTTATTTTCGAAAATGAATGGAAAAGCTATAATGTGCCCAAATAAATTACTATTTTGTAGTTCAATTACGCTCACTCTCTTTGTAGACAATGGAACTTGATATGGTGATTGATCTTCACGCGCACACCAGCCTCATGGGAGCATTCATTCATGGAAACGCGTACGACGATGTCTACCGGTTAGCACGTAGAAGACTCGCCATGCTTTTTTGTTACATTTATGCAAACATCACGACATATTTGACTATCCCCGAGACTTTCGGGGAAATATATAACGAGTGGTTGTTATGTTGAGTCTAGATTTGAGAGGCATATCCTATTCCCCAAGCTGCTTGCTCACAACGCAGAAGACTACAGCCCCACTCACACAATGTACAACAGGGATCCGGTGAAAGCCGGAACTGCAAGAAGGTTTTTTATATACTTTTCCCGTTTTTCCTTGAACAAAATCAGAAATTACGTTTACAAAAGTTTTTTTTGACAAAGTTTTGGCTTTTATTTGGCAGACACTTATGTGAGATACTTAGAAATACGGTAAATGTGTACACGCTCGAGGTTTCATTTTACGGCTATAGCCAGCCAACTACGAACTCGGCAGTGTCCTACAATGAGGATGGATGTAAGTTCATGTGTCTCTCCAGTCGTGCATGTATTTCCATTTCGTACATGAGGCAACTGATGAAACGCTTCGAGTGTGACTCCTCCAGTATCAAATTTTGTGTGTGCTCTCTTGTCTCTTCCTCACCAGATTTTAGGCTTGGGCGAAACATAGTGAGAACTTTCTTTGAATACTTTCGGGTTACTGGAGTGATTCCAGTGAGCGCCACAGCAGCAGCCCCTTCCGGCCCCACTCAAAACCAGGAGCCAGAGAAGAAGCGTTCTCTGAGGAGAAAATCTCGCTCCAGGAGTCGCTCCAGACCCAAGTCGAAAGGTAGTGGGAGTGGAGCAAAAGCGTCCTCTCCAACCCAGAAAACTGCCATTTCTCATGATGGGAATAGTGAAACGTGGAGTACACCTCAGAGCTCGGCGATAAGCAAGGAATGCACTCCAGAAAGGACAGTTCTCAAGCTGAATCAGTTGACGACGGAAAAGGAGGAGATCGACTCCACCGATGATATTTCCAGTTCAGACGAGGACAATCCTCAGAAATCTGTGAAATTCAATGGGCAACGGGAAGGTGCGAAACGGCATCAATTTCCACGACGCTCAACCCGTGGTCGACTCAACATGCGGTTGACATCGAGGCAAGCTCCTGTCACTGACCCTCAGGACAGCTCACCAAGTCCTCCCACAAGTCCGAAAGGAAGCCGCTCCCGAGTGCCACTCTCTCAAAGTTCGGGTCACAAGACAGCATTTAGAACTTTTGACTTTAGTGTTCTACGCGAGAACTATTACTCCGTTCCGGACTCTGCTGACACTCAGCAACGGAGAGTTGGAGATTCGAGCAGAAGGCAAAGGGAGAGATCAAGAGCAAGTCGGTCGACAGTTGGACGAAAAGTTGGCGGAGGAGGGATTCTGGGCGTTTCAACAAGGTCCAGTACAGAATATCATAATTTTTCAAGGCAAGCGAATCACTCCGATACTGACACGGACGCTCCTTGCCTCACAATAATTGACTTTAACCTGCTTCTACGAAAGGGACTTGATGGGAAGGCGAGTTTGAATGAGCGGGGGTGGAAAGGGTGGTCCTCCGGAAAGGTTATGATGGGAAATCAGAAATCATCAACTGAAGCTTCCTCGCAATTCAATACTAAAAAACATCGACGTAGTGAAGTGCGAAGGAGGAGGGCAATCCTTCTTCGAGGTAACATTACAGACTGTTCTCCATGGGAAGATACCTCATCCGATTCGGATTCATCCATATTCCCAATTTCCAGGAGGATTGATAGTTCTTTCATTACAAATCGGAGACAATCACAAGCGAAAAATAAGAAAGCCGGCTTTCCGTCATCCTTTTCATCGTAAATTACTTTAAATTATGGATTATGATGTATTATTTCTAATCCTATTTCCAGATCCTGGAACTTGCTTTTAATTGGGAGTTATGAACCAATTAGTAGAGTTGTCAGTCTTCTCCTCATATCAAAATCCACCGTTTTGAAGTTTGACAAAGTGCTCAAAAGATGTTAAAAGTTGAATGGAATATCAATATGGAAATCGTGTTGAAATTGTATAAATTGTTAGTGAATAAAATATATGAGAGACAGTCGTACAAGTTTGGCGTCAATTGTTTGTGAATATTTAACAACATGTTCCTCTCTTCGGAGGTAATGTGTGGAAACAATAAACAAATAATTCGGCATGTTATTTAATTGCTTAAATTAAGAGCATTTCAATGGTGGTTGATCAGATTTAATTCGGCTCATTCATGGTGGTTTTCTCATAAATACGCTAAAACTTGAATGAGACAGTCTAGACACGTTGTGGTTAACATTAAAGGTCATTCATGATAGAGCTTAATCCTCTAACGATTCCTCGATAAATTATTAAAAACCGTGTGTGAACACAAAAGATTCTAGTCGTGGAAATATCCAATAGTCATGTTCATATAATCCTTTCCATATTCCAACAATTGTTGGAATATGGATCCTGATATCCTGATTAAATTGTTCAGAGTTGATTCACTTCCTTTGAAACTTGTGACAATTACAGACGCCTACACGTATTACAAGAGCCTACAGCATATTATGAATTTGTAGAGTTGACATTTAGACAAAACCCTAAACCTAGAAATTTTAATTTTCTTAAACATTTCCATCCTAAACTCATTGTTTAGAAATTCTATGCCAACAAAAGAATTTTATTCGTTATTGAATTTACAGTTCAACGCATTGCGTTCATTTTCGAATCTCATTTCAAGTAACTATTAAGAACATTCAAAAATTGCAACTTGCTGAACTGCTTGAGACGAGCTAGATAAATAGATCCATATTGAATGAGTAAGCATGAACATGAACAACGAACAAAACTCTCGCCCAATACATCATCCACATTCACAAAACAAAGAGCAACTGAAGAAATCACAGAGCTTCAATCGCTGGAGACAGCGAGTGGGCAAAAATGAAACGCGACGGCGGCCAACAATCCAAGCATCCAAGTTCATCATGTTCCCGATAGAGCTCCTTGATGGACTCATCATAGTCCGTGGCCTCACAGCATTCAACGAAGAAATGAACGAATGTAACGCGTTGGTTGAAGGGACAAAGGAAATACCATGGCATGACAAATGTCCATATAATATGATCCCAGTGTCCAGTCTCCGATAGAATGCATACTTTTTCTTATTTCAAAGAGAGTCGTTTTAAGCACAACACAAATTGTTTTAATTTACAATACATCATTTTATCCAATAATATTATAATGTGAATAAGAGTTGCATCCGTACAACTAGAATACTCATCAACATCAAAATGGTAAGATAACACACTCTTTTACATCAAAAACATTTTTTCGGAAAAATTTTCGAATTCAATCGAAACCCAACTTGGGATATCGCCTTCAATTCAAATTCCTTTTTTTATTTTTGGTCGTTGCGCTGGGAATGAGAAGCCCTTGACGAGCTGAACCCCTTGAAAGGGACTGCTTCAAAGTAGATGTGGTGTTTCTGTATCCTTCCTGATATGTATTGTCAAACGCGACTGTGGGACCACCTGTCAAGGTGAATGGCGGTGTTGTTCTATAAACCTGCTCAATATGGGATCTACTGAAACGGTGGAAAATAATTTGTGCGCGCACGAGTAACGGAGTTGAAGGACAAAAGAATTCCACACGGGGGACGTAAACGGAGAGTAAAAATAAGACTAAATTACAAACAGTTTCAGTTAGCTATAATTTATAATAATATTTATATCTGTGAAATCTATATTGTGTTTCCAGCTACAACTTGTATAGAAATCTGACGCCGTTGAGAGTGCAAGCTATACATATATACTTATATATTTTACACGCCAGTTGTCATATGGTACAACGAGGTTTGCGGTTTGTGGAGCAGTGACGACTTGGTCGTGCTCATATGGCCAGAGTGCTTCGGATGGAAGCAGCGAGGGAGCAGGGACTGGAACGCTCGCCTAAACTTCACATTGAGGAATGCATAGAG
>JAQFZW010001971.1:0-20962 GCA_034687055.1 Heteromurus nitidus
CTATGCTGCCAGAAGAAATAGGATCAGAGGTAAGACATCCTCAACCAATAATAATAATTAATTGAGTTTGGCAAGCTTCCTACGTATTCCCTCTATTTGATTTTAAACAAACAGATGGACAGCCACCATGATTTAAATGTTGAATGCACTATATGCGCAAGTAATGAAATAAGTAGAACGGGAGAAGTCCCCTTATTCGTTCTTGATAATTTTGGCTGTCCAAAATATGTCGGTCTGGTTCAAATTACACTTTCACATGGAGAAATCTCCAGGTAAAGTAACATAAATAGCAGGATTAAATAAAGTTTTGGACTGGATTTTTTATTGACGGAATTTTACCGTATTGTGTTGTGGTATGGTCGGGAAGTCATTTAATAATTAATATAATTAAAAGTAATACTGTAAGAGCTAACAGGTGGAACACGATTCCTCTTTCGTAAGGTTTACATAGAAGTTAAATCATACCTATTGGAAAGGAAGGTGAAAACAACATCTATTAAATGTCACATATAACAATTCCAGCAGAATCGAAAACAACATTAGTTAGAAACTCTTAGCTAACATACGACGATGATTCTGATGGTGACGCTTCCAGTGAAAAATGTCCTGAGGAAACGAGATAATCTCTGATACGAGAGTGTACAAAGCTAACTAAATCCTTTAGCCAAGGCCAGCTTAGAGCAATCGAGGAGACGACAAACGTACTCCTGCAGTTTTCGTGAGGATATGTGGGATACACATTTTGTTTGGTTCAGAACAAACACATTTCTGGCCACCTGGACACCTTCAAGACGCCTTGAAGGATAGATTCTCTTCGGAGAACAAAAAACATAGTCGCCCAATCTCTGATGTTCAACTGTGCTACAAGAAGACAAGTTTTGGGACTAACTTTTCCCTGGGCCAAACTCGTCGCTACAGTGGAAAGTGGAACTGAACTTATTTGTGATTTGGAGAAAGTCAAGATTTCTCTCTCCGTTTCAGTTTCTTTTCTGTTGTAGAAAGGACACCGGTGCCCTATCGGCAAATGCAAAAAAAAAAGTTTTTTTGAAAGGAAAGAAAGTTTGTAGAAGAAGCGGCATATCAAGCTTCAAATACAGGACAACAAACAACCCGTCCTCTTTTCACGTCTTTCTTTTTTCGCTGATTTTCTTCCCAAAAAAGAAAGTAGATCGGATATATGTCATGTTCCCCTCCCTGCATTCGTACAAACTTACATGTAAATTCAATCGGAAAAAGAAGTTGCAAAAAAAGTTGGATATCCATCAAACGTATGTATAGTTTTCGCTTTCCCTTTGGTGTGGAAGCGAAACAACTTTTGAATAACTTTGAATCGTCTGGAAAAAACCCTCCTTCCCTTCACTTTTTCGGCACAAACTTTCTCCCACAGAGAAAAATAACATATGGATTTGGAGCATATATGAACTCAGGAGGAGGGGAAATGGTAGTGCATGAAGCATGAGCGATGTTCTTCTGACTTCGGAATTAATATAAGGAAGCTGTGAGAGACAGGAAAGCACGTCATATGTCACGTTCACATCTACATTTTACTTCAATTTCCAATCCACTCACGAATGAATACCTACAGCAGCTCTCTCTCTCTCTCTCAATGCACTACATTTCACTTTAATGAATCCATGTCGTTCACTACCAAACTTTTTGCAGAGAAGCTTTCCAGTGCTAATCAAAAACTGGATATTACTTGTACTCAGCAGATTTCACAACTCGAGGGAGAGAGAGAGAACTCCACAACTTTAACCCCTTTTCCAGATCGAAAATCATCAGATTATATTACTTTACCATGTGCAATTTGCATTTGGGAATTCTCAGAATTCCTCTGGTTTCGACAGGTATCCCTTTAGTTTCGTTCGCGTGAAATGAATTAATTCACAATCAATCGAACACAGATAAAAAAATTGTGCAGTATATAAATATGCTCTACTTGTTTCCATACTTTACCCAATTCTGATGTAGTTTTTGTTTTTGACAATCTCTGAATCTGAACTGATATTTTTTCATGCTAATTCCGGCATGGATTCCGACATCTTCACAGTATTCCACAAGAGAATTTTTAAATTAAGTCAGAAAACATACATGTTGTTTTTTCATGAAGGAGAACCTCCGTATCCCGAATATAAATACACTATTCATGAAAGCACTCAAAGAAAATGCAAATGCTGACACTGTTTTCTATTATTCCCACGAGGTCTGACCTCAAAACTCTTCCAACGTCATAACACTATGATCTGATGATAATATTATTTCCCCCTCTAATATGGTTCCTTTTGCATCTCACTCAACATGTTTGAATTACTTTAAGCGTACATATTACTTCATCGGAAGTTTCTAGACTTACACATTCTGAACTTTGTCTACCTTCGATCAAAACTCATACCGTCAGAATTTCCAGTTTGATAAATGATCATCCTCACTTCATTACGAATTCTAAATTAGAGTCATAAAAATTACAGGCCCATAACTTTTTAACATTTTGTGCACACCTATGCAACTTTTTAAATGGCAAAATGGAAAAGAGCTGGGGAACAGGTTTATGTAATGAAGGATATTCTGGCATGAACAGGCACAAAATCATTAAATCATTCCATTTTATTCATGAAAAATATAGCACTGCAGTGCATTTTTTCCTCAGTGTCGCATCAAAAAAATCAAGTATTCTCGACGAAATTCCAACCACACCACAGGATCATCATATTATACCCATGAGGGCGGTTTACTACTTCGTCACAGTCATACACTCATTTTTCATTGACTTGACGCATTTTAACCTTTTGAAACATATACAGTCAAAATCGTGCTGAATTCCATAATACAATACTACTCAAAAGGGTTGAACGTTGAATTCTTACTTTTCTCTTTCGTTTTTGTTAATGATCATGATTTCTCCATGTGTTATTCCTTCCTTCATACTCACTCACTTTTTTATACTCAAGTCATTCCCTCCTTCCAATTTTTTTTGAAATGCACTCGAGAAGCAGGAGAGCAGATGTATAAATGTTCGTGTCGCGTGACCAAAATACTGACTTCCAACAAAACTGACTGGGGACTGGAAGGAAAAGACTAATACTGAGACTTTTCTTCTCTGATGCGTTCCCCATTTTTTATTTCTTTACACAAGTACAAATCTATTTTTCTTCCAGAGAGAAAAAAATATAAAAATGTAATTCGAACAAATGTAAAAAGGCAGACCTGGAATCCTCAGAAAGTAAAGTAAAACTCTGAAATTCCTGAGTAAAAAACTGTATTTTGTACATTGAATTGCACTGCATGCACCAGCGACGACTGAGCTTTCTCCAACGTGTCTGGAATTTGAGAGAAAGAAAAAAAAGTCCAGAGGAGAAGGGAGCAAAAAAGTGTCATTGCATTGCGCTCGGCCGTCTGTCGTCTCACCCTCTCAGCTGAAGGAAGCAATTTCCTTTTTCTGATTTCTTCCTTAATTTTTTGACCTGCATGAGTTGGAGAGTTGGAGAAAAGAGAAAGAGGAAAGGGGTAATGATAGGGTCCAGGGTAATTTTCGTATTGACGGGTGACGCTAATCGACCTTACAAGAAAGACATCTATGTTCAATTTCATTTCAGCTCAAACACTGCGCTCAACTCCTATCTGCGTTCACGTTAATAATGAAACATTTTTTTTTCGTCGTAATTTCGCAGACAGGAAAAGTAGTGAATCGGATCATTAGGCCTTAAGTAAAAAGTGGAATGACTTTGTATAATGTACATATATGAGGTAATGTGCTTCAGGTACATATACATATGCAAATGCCCATCAACCAAAAAAAAACTTGACTCTTCTCATCATCAAAAGAATTGGACGAGTTGTCTAATGCATATGCATGCTACTACTCCTTCCTTCCGCTTTCCTTTCAACATTTTTGCTTGCCCAGCACTAACTTTTAATTTCGGTCGTTTATCTGGTGAAACCGTAGAAAACGAGTCAATTTACGGTTATTATATCAATATCATTTACATACAAGCTTAGTTATCATTTCCTCCAAGTTGCCTCCAACGGAAAAATTTGCATTTCATCCTTTGCCTAACCGACCACGCACACAAGTTGAACACATAAATATTTTCTTGCTTCATTTTAACCAGTATATCGACCTTTGAAATGGTGGAAAATGTAGGCTAAAAATGATGCCTGCAAATCTACATGCACAAATGAAAATTTCACGAAGATATGTAATATGAAACACTGTGTCAAGTCCAACCAGAAAACCATTAGCATTTTATATATGACATGATGATGATGATGCTTTCTCCCACATTTCTACCTTGCTTATTGTGCTCTGACGACGAGCTTTCACTTTCGGTGGCATCCGTTTACTACGGTATACTTTTCCAACGAAAATATTGATGCTGGCGGCGGTGTGATGACGATGATGTGAAATGCTATCCCAAATGCATACGCATATAAGTTACATCACAACATTTATCAACCTTTATTACAAGAATTTATAGAAAGGACGCAAGTTGCGGAGATAAGAGCATCCTTCAGCCAAACTCGAGAGAGGAACAATGGAAATAGGAAACAAGAGAATAGATGAGAGGACAATTAATTAATTAAATTGGCCATCATCATCATTTCGAGAACGCTCAGTTAATTGCTGGCTTTTCACCCATTTTATATATCCTCAACTTCCTCTTGCTTATTTCCTCTGCTGCGTCTACCCTTATCTCTTGTTGCCGTTTCTACTTAAAACGACAGAAGTTGCAGATGAGAGCTGTGTGTGCTTGTCGCTTGTGCTTCTGGCAAGAGCCGCGATGGAAAGAGAGAAACTTGCTCGACTCTTCGAGTTCGAATTGGTTCGATAATTGTATGAATGTGATTCGCTGTGACCCTGTGGGAATTGGAAGAAACTCATTTTCATTTTCTAGAAAGCGCCGAACCTATATACCCTATTTCACAAAGCGATGTAAAAGCATATTGTCATTTGTTCTTTGCCAAGACTTAAAATAATGGTCATTAAAGGCAAGTGTGAATGCACTATCAATTACAATTTTTCCACCATTTAAATTTTTTATAATTTCCTGCACAACTCTTTAATGTTTCCTCTACACTTCCACCTATATCCATAGAAGACCAAGTGTGTGATGCTAATGATGACACGCGCCCAGTTCCTATTCCAATTTCACAAGTACTCTTTCCGTTCGTGATCTTCATTTCCGCTCTAGTCGCAATATTCAACGTTTTTTCCCCGTCGTTTTACGATTGACCGGATCCCGGATGAGAAAAAATAACTTACGTTTTGCTTATTCAGCTCAGCTCACACTAGTTCACTTTTAAACTCAGCCAGTTATACGACTGAACACTGGCAGTAAATGTAGTCTAGCAATTTTCTCGTCTCCCGTTTTCCGGCGAGCGTCCAGGTCCAGTTAATAATCATGATTTGACTGGAGGAGAACCTTTGAACCCAGAGTCCTATAAAAATAACGTTTTTCTCTCTAGACTTTTTTGAGCAATAACTTTCCCCACTTTTTTGGCTTGCTCTTTCCGAAAAAAATGTGTGTAGGTATGTTTTGCCTCTCTCTCGTGTGTATGTGTGTGTGTGTCGAGAAAGGAGAGGGAAAAGGTGTCTAGTGAAAAGCGCGTCATTAGTCCTTATTGCCAATAAAAAGTGAACATAAAAAGCTTAGCATTACTAAAAACCTTCGTTTCCCTTTACTACCCGTTATTATCCCTGGACAAGACCATACAGTCACTGGTCACACAAGGGGCACAAAGATAAACTTCCAAACGTCCAAAATGCCAATTGGCTGAGTTGCTTGTTCCGTGCCAAAGCTGAGGCATTCGCAAAAAAACATCCGTAAGCCCTCCTTGGTGGAGTAAGCAGTCAAAGTCAACGTAAAAGAGGTTCACATTTTTAGGCATGCATATGCAAGAGGAGCAGGGGAAATCCAAGGGGGAAAATACGAGATAAAAGATAAATGGACAGAGAAGACATCTGTTTATGCATGTTACATAAAATAACTTTTTTTTAGCTTAGCTCGAGCAAAGCACAAAAAATGTATCCCATGCAGAGTAAGAGTAAGAGTAACGAGACTTTTTTTCTCTAAAGTAAGTAATATCAGATCAGATATCGAAATTTACGCAGGAGGAGAGATCCTCTGTGAGTAATCTTTTTTGTTGGATGATATTCAGCTAACACTGTATCTTCCTTTACATATGCTCGGAATATGTCCCACAGAGACTTTTTCTACATTTCCCCAAATGATTTTTCACGCCAGATCTGATGGGCTCTTGGCTGACTTTTACTCTCTGGCCAAGACTTGAAAGCTAGGTCCGTAGTGACCATGATGATCATCATGATGATGATGATCAACCGGAGAGATATTTTTATTGGATTTTCTATCCCCTTTAGCCTTTAAAAATTGCTGTAAAACCTACTTACTTTCTCCCTAACCAAAAATAGGTTTTATCTTTAGCTCACAAGTTTTGTACAATTTGTAGCCAAAGCAGATATAAAAATACTGGAGAAAAAGTATATTGTGAAATTTCGTAGTTGACCGTGCACGACACAATGATAGTATGAATGCAGAAAAAGGTGCAGGGTTTTGGCCATCACTAAATATTTAATTTGAGAAGATTAAAATGCCACTAGAAGAATGACATTGTCGCCTTCAGCCCCGCCAGCAGAAAAACTAGTCTCCGATATCATATCGGGCTTATATCACCATGTCCTATCTAGTTCCTGGTATTACACAACGAAAAGTGAGGAGAATCGTATTAACAACATTAATACCACTTTCTTTTCTCTCTTCTCTCCGCCGATAATTTTCTTGTTATATTCGTACTTCGAACCTTGTGTACAACACCTTATCCTTTTTAGTAGGAAGGAGGTCGAACTTTTATTACTCTCCTGCTTGGTCTCTTGCACTCCCACTCCGTCTCTTCTTCTCTCTCCTATCTTTCCATCACCATTTACTGATTGATTTCTCATAAAAAAGTGACTTGACACGAGGAGTACCAAGTATCCAAGCTAAGCTACAATATGCTTCTACTTACCCACAAGGATATAAAAATCCCCTTCTCTGAAAAAAAACTTTCTCTGAAGCTCTAGACTTTTTTCAGAAGAAGGTTAGTCCATTCCATGGTCTTCATGTTGGATCCCTTGTTCAACAAAACTTAAATGCATGACATGACTTTGATGGTTTCATGTTCGGTGCGGTATTATACGCACCGCCGTTCCGACTTTCCGAGACCGCTACTTTTTTTATATATATTTTTCAAGGAAAAAAAGCCTGTCGACCATTGACTTGTCTTAAAAATTGATCGTCAGAAACGCCCATTACATGACTCTCTCACAGAGGGTATTACGAATGAATACCGCCAGGGTAATAGTTTCCAGAGTTTGATATTCCTACTTTCAACATGCTCTTTTATGTATCAAGAGTAAATTGCAGAGTAACTTTTTTCTAAGAAGGCGATGCTAAACTACGTACTTGAATTGAGGGATTATGGCCATATATAATCGTAATGGTACAAGATGAGCAAACACTTAAAAAACGATCAGACAAATATAATTTATTGCTACTTCCTGACGCACTCTTTTAAAGGATGCGAACAAATTGCGCAAGTTTTTCACGAAAATAGAACGCTTTTGAACGGAAAGAGACTTAAAATAGGGGAGCTATAAAGAGGATCGTATAGTGGTTGCGTTCGTGGTATTATTTTTCACTTAACAATCAAAACAAGTCAATACTTTATTTTGGTTTCCTAATCCTAATTTCACACAAATGTCTTCCATGAACTTCTCCAGTTCAGTTCTACATCGCTTGTCTTTAATTACAGCAGCTTGCTATACCCCACCAAAGTACAATACCCGCATTTACTTATGGTGCCTTCTCAGAGCACTTCCGGAGAGAACGTTTAAATTTTGTAAAGTATTTCCTAAACAAAAAAACATGTATGCGAATACAAAAGGAGCAAAAAAGGGCACCACCACATCACGTGTGGTCACATAACGCACGGTCACGTTCCCATTCTTTGTAAAGAAGGAAGTTTTGTGAGAGAGACACAAGACTAGACACAACGTCACAAAACCCACATCTGATACAACCTCCTCCAATGATTCATTGCAGCTCCCTAGAGATTTTTTTTACAAGAAAAAATTGTCGGAGAAAAGCGGTAGCTTATTTCGTAGAAAGGACGTGGGGCTGGGGGACTCATAATTTTTTAAAAGCTTTCTCTTCCCATACCATCGCTATTAACCATTAAGACCAAGGGAAGGAATAAAAATTAAGTGCATATGTACGTACGCCCTCCTTGACACCTACGTCTATTCACAAAATTCATGAAGGCATTGTTCAGAAATTGTGTAACTTATATTCGGAAGCAAAATTTGTATCAAATTTTTTAGATGTGGACTCGTGTAGATATACCAGCTCACCAAAAGGTGTGAACTATTTTTATTTTTTGGACAACGTACTTCACAGATGAGTCCCCTCTTGTCTAGCAAAAGATAGCATAATATTTCTCATTCAACTGCATTCCTTTTTCTCCCACCACAATAAGTGTTGCCATTGTTGAATAGAAACTGGTTTGCGGGGAACGAAAAAATGAGTTGAAGAATTTTGCTTTCACTTTCATCTGTGTTCAGATGAGAATGCACATTTGCCCGCATAATGCGTTGTGCAGTGTGAAGTTGTTTTTTGGGTGCATTAAATAAAACGCTCCACTTCCTCCATCAGAGATGCGAGAAAATAACGACAAGCGAGAATGAAAGACGCTTCTCATAAATCATCCCGTCTTGTTTCAGCTGGTGCACTTTTCCCCATTCCTATTCTTAAAAATGAACAGATGCTAGATGTTTCTCTTCCTTTTGCTTCAGAGTTTTGTTTTTACGGTTAGATTGAAGTACATTTTTATGGGAAGGAGAACATCAGTTAGAAAATAAATACAGGCAACATATTCATAACAGCTGGTGTAGCAACACTTGCGTCTTTTTCTCCTCCGGATGTATACTCTTCCTCTATCTTTGTGCAAATAAGTGAAAGAAGGATAAAGTCGAAAAAAAAGGAAACCGATGAAACGATATATGCGAGTATACGCTTTGTTAGATGTCTTGTGTATGTTTTTACTTTATCCGCTTTTACTTCCAACTTTCTCCTCGCGTCGTTACAAATGCTGACTTGTTGGTGAGTGATGAAGAGGAAAAGACAGAAGGAGGAAATCTGGGGGAAAAGTCAAACAAAACAATGAGGGCAGACAAGGGAGGAAGATGGAGAGAAGGGGAACTTTGTTTGAAGAGACAGAATAACAGACAGAAGCATATCAGAAGATTACAATATGCCACATGGATTCTATGCGGCGAGAAAAATCTCACCTAACAAGAACGAAGGCTGACGACGAGGTGGCAAGATTAGATGGAGGATAACAATATGCAAATACACATAATGTCTAGCATACAACTTTCTCGTCACTTTCCCTTCGAAGACAATAAAATGGTGTTTTCTTATTCTCTAGAATGGCAGAAAGGAGTAAATTCCTCTTCTGGGAATCGTACAATTAATACCTCAGATGCACCAGGGGCATCGTAACGGAACCCATTAAACACTTGTATTATTGGACGATGACGTCTTTCGGAAGGAGTTGTATTTCTTCCATTTCTGGATGAAAGTGTTGACTTTCATGAATAAATAAATAAATGCATATGTGTGATTTGAGGTTTTTATATTGTTTAGCATTATATAATTTGTGCTAGCCGTGCAGAATTTAGGTTTTAATATTTCAAGTATTTTTGTAAAAATATGTTCAAAAACCAAACACATGTGTGTGACTTCAACGTCAGTCAAATCTGTATATTTCATTTAATGAGATTCTTATAAATGATAGGTTCCCAATACTTACACAATATAGCTATCAGTGATATGGTAGGCTTCCAGTTAAATTATGGATGTCTTCTTAAATTTTAATTTGGTCATAATTATGTATTTTGACTTTTACGTTGTTGGAATACTTGCAACTTGCAAATAATATTTGAGTTAAATTGGGAAAGCGCTGTGTACTAATGTACTCACGTTGTGCATTTCCCTTAACTTCCGAAACTAGTTAAAAGATGGCCAAAATTTGCATATAAATAAAGAGAACACTTTTTATTAATATGCATAACTTAAGTATAAGAATGCATCAAGGAGATCCACTCTATATGCATACATGCAATATTACTTTGTAGAAGTACTATCCCGCCTGCATTCTCTACTACTTCACGACACCATATTTGACCAGTTTCGAAATGAACTGGAAATTAATTCCGTCTCCGGGTGTAGGCATACTCCCATGTCTACATTAATTTCGCAACGGGTGCCACAGCAAGCAACATCCTGAACGCGCTTCCTTCTAAAAAATATTATGCCTATAATAGTCAGCTCATACTTTGTAAATAAAACTCTGCAAAATCTATTTCTATACAGACGCAAGTATAAGTATTATACACGAGTATGATTTTCTATCAAACCTCCTATTCTCCACTATCCGTATGCCTTCAATTACGATAAGACAAAAGGGAAACGAAACTCGGAACGAGTTACTTTCGTAGTAAAACTGGCCGCAAACTAGTACAGAATCTTGATGCAATCCGCCTGTTTAACTTTACGAATAATATATGCGTATAGCTTTATCGTGGAAAACCTGAAATTAAGTTTGCGTTAGTTTGTGGAAATACGATCCATAAGTTTCCGGTGAAAGATTTCACCACCACGCCACAGACCACTTTCCCCCTTTCTTCCGTATTTGTAAACTGTATACCTAAAGTGAGTAGACAGCTTATCTGAAACACAAAGCATATATGAGAAGTAAAAGCAAAGTAAAAGTAGTTACAAGTTACAACCTGAATCTGAAAAGTCCACATACTCTGTGCTACTTCTTTTCTGACTGCATTATGCTGCTTTCACCGAGTATCTCCCCTCATATCTGCAGTGAGCCCACTTTGCAATAAATGTACGGCATAAGTAAATAAGTCGAATAATAATATTTCCTCATCACCACGAAGAAGAAGATGAGAACAGAGTGGTGTTATGCATGCAGGAAACATGTGTACAAAACTTGAGTAGACTTCTTTCATCATCATCGTCCTCGTCCCCGTCATCTGCATACTCGAAAGAAAACAACTCATATAAAACTAGGAGAAAAGTGAGAGTGAAAGTGAGCACACTTGAAGCTCATTTTTTATTAGAGGACGGAGAAAAAGAGTTTAAGCGTAGTTGAGTCACTACTACTCTCACTCACAATCACTGTGTAAATGAGGAAAGATATGGGAGCGAGCTAAAGGTAAACGAGAAGTTAGCAGTTATTTTGTAGCTTTCTCTTCTCTCTCCCTTTTTTACGTCTCTTTAGTTGCCTGTAAACGCGCCCAACTAAAATGCGTTGAGTGCTTCTGGGTATTGTGAAAGTTGCTAAAAGAGCAACTAACTGAGGTTGTTGTGCTCCCCGTTATGGGCATCCTACTTTTCGTCAAGTAACATGAGCAATCTCACCTTTTCTCCTTCACACAACTTTCCTTCTTTTTTTACTAGAGAGATTATGTGTTTTCTCTTTTCTATTTCACGTGTGTGCGTATACACCCACAAAAAAGATGATATTGGTGGGCTGGGAGAGCAGAAGAAGAAGAGGAGGAAATAGAGGAAGTTTTTTGTACTCGAGAATTACAACATTGTGTTAAAGGTAAGTGTATGCATCTACATAGTGGCACTTTGAGTGTCGGCAGAGAAAGTCATTAAGAGTTCTTTAATGGGTTTCCCACATGCATGATATACATACACTCCTTTTCCTAACGGTTTATGCAACACTCTCCTTTCTCCTCCAAAAAAGTCTTTTACTTTGTACAGATTTTTCTGTCGGCACAAAAATTTCAAATAAAGGATGATGGTGCGTAAAGCATAGTTTTTTACGAGACTTATATAATATCTACATAAAATGTATCTGCACACCTTAGACGAAACTAAAAAAGAGTAAAAAAAATTTTTTCCAGGGGGTCATTCACTTACTTCGTTTACTAAAGGTGGTCACACTGTTTCGAGATTACGAGCCAGCACTAATCGTCACACTTGCCATGAAAATAAACTCTGATTAGATGGAAGGCCAGTACTCTTGAGCACTCCGCTACTGACCAGTTAACAAATTACAATTATAAGTGGATAGCCCTTAGAAAGTACTCCGCTTCCCCTTTTAATGTGCTTTTTCGTGTAATACTCTCCGCTCTCTCCCATCCCTCTTCCATTTCACAGGAAATTATATTCCCATTTCACCTCACACTTTCTTCCTTTTATAAGCTTCATGTGAACTAACTGCGGAGGAACTCTCAGAAGTGAAGAAGGAACATTTCAACGTGTGCGCACAGCACACACATAAAAGAAATCGTTTTATTGTATGCTAAAATGTGTAAAAGGGTGCTCCTCAAGCACACTCGTAATTGCATCCTGTCGACACAAAAAAGTAATATATGTGCATCGATAAGATTTGTATGAAAACTGTGACTCTCTCTGATTTTCTCCCCCCAAACACACAAGGGGAAAAACATGCACGCATTTGTTGAATGATTATGGTTTTACACGGTTACACTATAACTCGCCCATTTTATCATTTTGAGTTATGTTGTATATATGTAACGCGTGTGTGTAGAAACCGAGTTGAGTAGGTAATTTACACTTTGTTTCTCCTAATGGAAAACATTTCTCTCTACAAATAGCCATCATTTTCCAGCCCTTCGTTTACTCGAGAAGAGAATAAAAAAGGACTGCTTGAATGTGTTTTACAATGAATGGTAATCGTATACTTTATTCCTGAAGGAAACAAACTTCATTTCGCTTTAATTCAAACTTTTACTACAAGAAAAAAAATAAAAAGTAGAACAACACGTGAACTAGTCGAAGGATGAAAAAAATGCCGAAACCAGAAACAAACTTTTTTTCTCTTCTGAAAATATGACACACAGCAAAGGCAAAAAACTTGATCCGCTATTGTGACCTACATAAATAGGCTTTTTTGTTCGACGTGAAACACAAAAGAGGAAAAAGAAAGGGGAAGGCCCAGTCCAGTCGAACAACTTTTGTGTGTGTGCTCTCTCCAACATATATTTTTGATCGAATATGCCTACTCCTTTTTGCTTGTAATGTGATAACGATAAGAAGGAAATGGCTGTTGACCATTCCCTAGTGCAATCGAGAGAAAGATAAAGTGGGGGAGCAGATGTGCACAAGCGATATATACCATATATGTGTGGATAGAATATAGGAACAAAATATATGTCGGTCGGCCTGGTGTCGATTGAATGAATGAATGGGAAAAATAGTGAAAGGAATATGGAAAACATGTGGGTCCAATTTCACCAAAAACAAAGAGAAAAAGAAAGGATGAAAGTGTAAAAAACTGCATTTTCCAGACTGTTGAAAGTTCTTTTTTATTGCTTTGCTGCATGCATGCCTGCACCTCGTGAATGCTTCGTTTCACTTGCTCATTTAATTGTGAACATAAAACAGGCTCGAGTTGTGTGTATGTGTTTTGTCTTTTTCTGCTGGATTATTTTCCATAGGATGATAGGTTTCGGGATTGGGGTAAGGAAATAATGGAAGTTCGCAAGGATAAATTTTGTTTTATCTTGAACTCGTCGAAATCCCACTACGGAGGGTGTGGAGTAATGGAAATTACACACACACAGAGTAATTTGCGTGGGCCAATTTCGGATTGAAGAAGTATTATATGGAAAATAGCGCTATTTGGAAATTTTACGAAATTTTAGCACGTACTGGGATTGGGCTCGTTACTCCAGCTCGTACTGGAAAATTGGGTGAGCATCTGCTAGAGAAGAGGCAGACGACGAGTAAGAGTTAAGTAGCAGCTAAAAATAAACTAAAATCGTAGAAAGAGAATCACCATCACCTGAGAATCCTCTCTGATTACCAAATTGTGTAGGAAGATGAGAAATGCGAGCTCATTAGCAGTATTGGGTATAGTGTTACAAAATACTCAAGCTTTTCCTTCCTACGAGAATAAAAGATTTTTCTCTCGAGTTAGTTGTGACACGCTTTTCCTTTAAGCCTTCGAATACAGATCCGATTTGCAAGTTGAGCTAACATATAAGGTTGCAAAATCATGAATGGAATAGAATAATATATGGATGATATTAACATCAAGGTGCCAGCCACATTTAAAGCCTTTGATAACAACTACAAATCTGGGAAAATGATTTCAAAATACTACCGACAATGATGCTCATGTCAACTCATGTAAAATTTCAAAATAATTGGGTAACTCGAACATGTTGGCAAATACAGCCTCCAAAAGTGTAGGGGGTCTCCTCTTGTTGGATAACATACAAGCTCGTAAATACGAACGTTTTGTTGAGTTAAAATGTAAAAATGTAAAGAGGCGCATGAACACTCAAATGTTCGCATCTTCTGGGCGATGTATCCACGTTGTATGTATATTTACGCATAGCTTTCCAATTCAAACGAAAATTCTTCGACCACGCACCGCCACCACCACGATGTACGGATTTTAACTGTTAGTATGAAGTAAATCATATATATTTTTGACTTACACAATCCAGTCATGAAAAGGGATTTTTCTTGTGCATTAGTGAAGACCATATAAATATCAACATATATAAAATGGAACTGGAGTTTCATGTTTACACATATTTTCGAACTTTTCATGCCGAAGTCACTCTTGCAGTAAATAGAGATAAGGAATGTGTATAAAAGTAACGTAACAAATATAGTGGACGAAATAGCACAATGAGAAAAAATGAGTGGACGGTCATTTACTGGCATATTACTATTACGATGATTATGGTAGTCATTATTATTATTAGTATTGCTCGTGTCGTAGTAAGAATAAGCTTTTTACGTGGACTAATGATACTCAACCTTTTGGTACAAATGTATCTTAGAAGAACCTCCAAAGTACTTTTCTACTTTGCGAAGACTCCTCTAATTTTGGCACAGATTTTGCCCACTCTTCCTTTTTTCCGGCGAATGAGTCCAAAGAAAGAATTTATTCTTTGGAAGTTGGGACAACATCGTATGGGTCTCTATTCTCTAGTTTTTTTGTAACCTGATGGAAGAACATAATATGGAGTTTCATGTTCTATGCCAAGCAAAATCATCTAGAAAGTGTATATGTGTGTGTCTACTTTCACTTTTTGCAATTACCAACTTGTTCTTATCTTAAATAATCTGATAATGAGAGAGCGGAATGAAGTGACCAAGATACAAAATTGCGCCATTTTTACTTTCCTCTTTTACCATTCTTGGAATGGGAGAAAGCATATAATATTGCTCCGTTTCAAGTCGTTACTTTTCAACGAGTAAAAACTTGTTAGATATTTCAAGATGAGTTGCAACAGACAAGCATCCAGCTCCAACTTACGATGTACTAACTTTCCCAAATAACGATCCATTTTCGGTCAGGAAACAAATCCTTAGATTAAGCTCTATCTCAAACTTCTTCTGCCATCCACATAAGCCCCGGAAATAATCATGGTTGCGAAAGCTGATGAAAGTATATAATAAAACTCAATTAAAAATATTTTGTATCAGGTAGCTTTTATTCGTTGAGAAAGAGGGCAAAGTCCACTCGATTCCAATTTCGGAAGGATAAAAAGGGATAAGTTTGATTAAAATATTTTGTTTGTGAGAAGGTGAAAATGGGATTAATTTGAGTTGGTAAATTATTTTTTCCTATCCACAAAAGTATATAGACTATGGCCAGGGTACTATAACACATATTTTTTTATGCTTGTGCATGATGGATTCAACTCGGTTGAGTTGTGAAGTGTGAAGCAGCATTAGAATAAAAATAGATGAAAATTGGAGATGACAGGTTTGAGAACGAAATGGCTGTGAATGAGACGCAGAACAATAACAATCGTTTGCAGGCTTGTGCACAACAAAAGACATTCCATTACATTTACACCCATACCACTCCGGCATTTGATGAAGACGACGATGCTTCCGTTAGGAAATGGGATTTTTTTGCCTAGACTTTTCCTATATTCACACTTTCACTGATTTCCATCCCACCTCTCCGCCATTATCACTTTTTCCAGAGGAAAACTATGAAATGAGCTCACAGCTCACCTTCCTCTATGAACTCTCGAGTAGCTATTATTATTTTATTTGTACTCGTTTCCAGCGAACAAAAGTATATATCATAGAAAGGTTGATGGAGAAGTGTACCCCGACTAAAAAACCAATTCCTTGCTTCCATGCGTCCCAATTCAATCCGGGGAAATCCACTTGATTCACTTTCGCCACTCATCACATAAGTACTCAACTAACTCATTCGATTTCGAAAGGACGTAAAAACAAGAGGCATCAGCGTATATATCCCAACTTTCATCGCACTGAAATGAAGTTCCGGGTGAAAGTATATATACGTTGGAGTAAATAGAGGAGAGGAAACGATTTTGTTCTCTGTGACGGAATGAAAACGGAGCTTCTCGTTCGTACAAAACACATGCACACAAGATCATTCATTCGTTCACGTTTCGGTTTCTAGAAACCAGCAAAAGACAATTCGCACTTTTTTCTTTACTTTTTCCGTATTTCGGCATGAGGATAAAGCTTCTCGGCTCAACAGAACCGCATTATGTTCCTTTCGTGTTAGATATTTGCGAGAGTACGAAACAAAATATGTGTGAGAAACAAGAATAGAAAAAAGGTGGCCATTTTCCAAGGATCATGACAATGACAACGGTAATGGATGTTACACTGAAAGAGACTTTTCTCATTTTCACGTGGAAAAAAACTTCCACGATAGAACTGTGGTCTGGCCTCTATATGTATTTTACGGACATGGAACAAGTTACATTTTTGGTTTACGTGACAAAACTTTTCCACTTTTTTTCCTTTGAAAAAAATGGCTACCATCCCAGGTAAATGTGTGGGCTTTACAACAGCAATAAAGAGGATTTTTAATGTTAACAAGTATACTTATTTCATGAAAATGCTCACGTTTTTGGTTGAAATACGAAATTCTAGACTGTTTTATTTTTAGACTATTACTTTCCTCAAAATACACAATAATTTTCCCACTAACGAACAAACTTCCATTTCGTTTGTAACTTGTATACCTTCACAGTAGTTGACATTTTTGACATTAATTTTTTTCCAAGAGTTGGGCTGTATCCTGATACACATACTCATAATATCATAGTCATAAAATGAAATCTACGAAAATGATATAAAAATGTATTTTATCCTTTCTCCAACTTGATTTCGCTCAGATTGGCAAAAACGAGTTATTTGACTGGAATTGGGTCTGACTTGAACATACTTACACACTCATTCATCAAGTCAACCGTATCATGACATGTTGCTTTCAGCCACCACATTTCATTCAACCGCAAAATTATTGCTTTTCAGTTTTATTTACTTCTCTTGTGTACTAGTTGCAACAGTGTGCCACTAGTATTGTAGTTTATAGTTCCATTTTTCTGAAAACAAAAAACAACTTTTTTTTATTATTTCTGTATCAAACGAATCTCTAAAAAAATTCCAAAGCTGATATGTAATGTGGTTTCCTAATGCTAAAGCAAATGATATTTTTTAGGACCCACACACATTTAAAGGGTTTCTCTGTATAAAATTTTTGAGCTTGTTTTTCATCATCAAAAAGGATTCATATTACTCAACATTTTATGACAACAAAAATATTAAAAAAGGTATACTACACAATTTTTATCATCCTTCATAATCTCTCTTGGATCTTATCATTTTTTCGACATTCCGACCTTTTCCATTATTTCTTCCAACAAAAACATTATTAGAGAAAAAAAATTGGGGGAGAAACCTTTTCTCTCGGTCGTTTTCTTTTTGTTTATTACATTTTTTGATGGCCTTTTATTTACTACGTATCATTTCGTAAATAAAAGTTACTTTTTTTATCAAAGGAGAAAAAGTGTACTCAAGTGAATACTATATGTTTTGGGAGAACGAAGAAAAGCATATTGTTTCACCATCACCCCATGACGTTCTCATTAAATCGAAAAGAAAGGGAAAAGCTGATGTAGTTTACTTGAAAGGTTAGATAGCATAATACAACTTCCGTCATCCCATTTTCATCATCTCACCATGCGATCATCATCATTATCAACCAAGTCACAAAAAAAAGTTTTTTTTCTCTCGAGTGGCCTGGACATTTGTGAGGGGTCGCATACTTATAAAAGATATAGAATCCAAGAAATAAGGGGAAATCGCTTTCAGCATTTATTTATCTTTTTTTGGAATTAGTCCCTTTCCTCACAAGACGTTATCATTTTCTTTTCTCTTGGAGAAGAAATGATCAGTTGAAACAAGACGGCCAACGGGACAGATGGAATAAACGAGGAAGACTACTACTTTTGATTTTGGTGTATGTATGATGAAGGGTAGTAGAGAAAATAGAAAGAAAGATGTTGCATGTGATGATGTTGATGTGCTTAGCCACCCAGCTGCTTTCTCATTTCGATTCGGATCTGTGATCATCATCAGCAGAGAGAAGCTGAGAGAGCGAGAGAGAAGAAGCTCTATCCTTTTTCACTTCTTTTCCACAAACTGACACAAGCAGACATTGACAAGCGAAGAAGAGCAAGGAGCACACACACACACACACCAGGCATGAATGAGGAGATTCGAGGAGCACACAACATAAGCACCATGACCGCAGCAGGAAGCATAGAATGTAAAGAAGAAAAAATCAAGAAGAAACCTAAGGCCAAGAGGAGCGCACTGGTTTACTTCCTTTTCCCCAATGCTTTGTATTATTTTACTCCAACTTTCACTAGACTTGGATTTTTTTTATATATATGGAAAAGGTATATTCATTCGCAAAAACAAGTATTTTTAGGAACCATCATCATTCTGGACCCATACCAGAGAGAATCTGGTAGAATCTAGAAGTCCAGAAAGTGTCGGAGACTTTCACCGAAAAAGGAGAAAAGTTTTCCAGGGAAGAAGAACAAAAAAAAATTGCATCAAGAGCAGAAGGGAAAAGATCGGAAAGAGAAAGCAGCACGTTGTGTATATGTTCTATACTCGAAATGCGTGTGGAAGGAAGGACACCGCGAACAGGAAAACGAGAGAAGCTGAGGAAGAGGCAGGGCAAGTACCAGAGTCCAGATATATTGCCTTGTCATGACATAATGTCACTTTGAGTTAAAAGCTCTTTGCCTATGGCAGAACACTACTATATCGCACTATAGTTGACCTAATATGGAATATAGTATTGCTATATTGCTTTGTATACCAATATACCTTTATGTGTTATGCAATATGCATGAAAAAAGAATACGACTCACACACACTATCATATTAATGTTTGTGTATCATATGTAGCGCTCTCACTTCCCACTCTTCTGGAATCATGTTATGGTAAAAGATTTTCCCGTTAAAAGTGATCCCCATTCGCCACCATCACCATATTTACCACTGGTCTCGAGTCTCTGGACCAAGTCTCGGATTATTGGGACTAGAGATTTTCATTTTCCAAATGAGCACAAACTTTCTCTCTGTCTCCTCTCCGTCTCCTCTGCTATGGACATATGGCATATAAGAGAGGAGAGAGAGAGAAGTCGAGAGTTGTGTGTGTAAAGGAAAAGATGTGACAGGAGCACAACACAGTCACATTTCAGCATAAGCGTAAGCTTATATATGCATGTGCTTCTTATACAAGTTGGACGGAACTATAGAGAGAGCAGATAGGCTTTTATTGTATTTTTTACTTTGGCAATAAAGGGACAAAGTCCTCAGTCACGGTTTCGTACACTGTTTAAATTCTATTTGGCTATTGCTGTAATGTAACAAAAGAAAACTGGAGAGAGGAGAATGTGAAGTGCGGCGAATTTTGAGGAAACTAATCCGGATTGTAAATATGAAATCTTTTGAAAACGGATTTTCTTTTCTTTTTCAGGTTTCACTGGATCCTCTTTTCGGAGAGAGTTTAGAGGAGAGAGAGAGAGGATAGATATTTTTGTGAAAGAGATGAAAACAATAGTGACAAAGGAAACAGCAGCTCCGCCGGCTTCAAATGATTTTCCCAAGCTTTTACATGTACATCTTTTGAGAAAGCGGTGGAGGAGCATGAGTTGGGAGTAAACATTACCTCCACCACATTTTTCATTACAATATTTCTGGTGAGGATGTCTGGAAGCCACCTGGCTCCTTACACCTGTGTCTGTCGATTTCTAGCCACACCACATTTTGATGATGATTCAGTTAAAAAAGCTAAAACATAAGTGAAATGCGAAAGGCTATATGACGAAAAGCAGAAGAAAATTCACAGGTTTCCGTTTAGTTCTCCTTTTCTCGCGGCTCCTCTCTTACCTTCGCCCAAGTCAATTTACCGTCTTTCAATCAAACTGTCAATTAAGCAGGTTGTGAAAATGGACGTTGTTAGTGGCTTTGACTCTCCCCATTTCTTTTTTCAAGCCACATATATGGAAGGGCTCTTTCTCTTACTTGTTTTTTGTATGTGGCTTTTCCACTCGTGTGTGTATTGCACAAAAAAATGAATCGCAATAGGCGTAAGCGAAAATACATCACACATCCACATGATAAGAGTTCCATAACATTATTTTTTTCAAGGGTGTGGGTGAGTGAGTGAAAGTGAAAACTGAGTTGCCTTTTGCCTTTTTTTCATTCAATCTGATTCTGACTATGACTTTTTCCTGTAATGTTCTCCTTTCAAAAATATGTGTTCCATTCATTCCGGGCACGCCACTATTTTCAAAGGGATAAAAACGCAAACGATCAGACACTACTGAAAAGAGACTTTTTTCTCTTGTTTGGAATTTTTTCTGTGTACTCCAGCATTTTTTTCGATTTCAATCAACGAGAGAAAACATTGTCTGTAATAAAATGGGCTTGTGCACCAGCCGACTATTTTCTCTCATGTCAGTTGCTCTTTTCAGAACCGGAATCGAATTTCCAGCATAGTCACAGATTTCTTTCAAACTTTGTCCACAGATAGG
>JAQFZW010001972.1:0-20950 GCA_034687055.1 Heteromurus nitidus
CAACCCGACCAATCCGGGGGCCTCCGAGAGAGCCAAGCCAACCCGGTGGGTTGGCTTGGCTTCCGGGTTGGCTTGGTATTTTAGCAACCCGCCGGGTTGCCAACCCGGAATTGAACATGTGTGATTGCACCCCATAAAACTGAATTCATGATTTATCGTTTGTATATTTATCGTGAAGTAATGGCGCATTTCATTTTCATTAAAACGATAATATAGCTTCTGGCTATTCATGGAAGTCAAGTCCAGAGAATGTGAAGATATTGCTTAGTATTTGATTCGGGTTTGGAAACCCGAATCAAAAGTGAAAAAGTTGGGAAACAACATGCATTTGTACGTAGTGTACAATTATTATTTAGTAGGACAATATTTGTAGATTTTGCAATCTAATTTTCTAAATTTACTTATATATTGCCACCATTTATGCTAAAATATGTCTTAAAAGTCCAACCTTTTAACTTCAACACTTTCAATTATCAGCCCGTTCTTAACTTTTTCATGATCGGGCCCGGGCGGGTACGTGTAACTCGAAAAACGGGCCTTAACTTCAAGCTCTAGCTCATAGGCAGGAGGCATCATAGGAAATGTACGAGACACGCCTTTGCCTTTGCCTAAATCAAATAATGGAACATGTTTAAAATTTAAAAGGCGTGAAATGGGAATAAATCAAATTCCAGTACTTCCACGGGCCAGGCAACTTCACATTACATCGAAGAAGGTAGCGAAAGCAAAGAAGGATTTTGTTGGCTTATCAAATAAACGGTGATATAATCTATGAAAGTAAACAACAATAGCGTAATAATTTTATTGATAGAGAAACAATTGGTATTTATCATAACCCACCTCCTCCACCCACGTTAAGGTGGCTATATCTGCGTCATTGCCTCGTTTCTAATTTCGTCACTTTGTTAAATCAAATTTAGTTTTACTTTTTATTTCAGTAACGATTAGTCTGTCTCTTAACAAGGTTCTCCATAAATCCTCTTCAAAAATGATGCTTAATTCCGCAACAGAGTATAAAACCGCTGTCAACCTTTTCTCGAAGGTGATTGGAGCCCCGTTTCACTTCAGATTACAGGCAGGTCAGCCTCGTCAAGTGTTTGCGAATGAAAAGTACAGAGGGCAAGCACTCGCAGGTTTCTTCATGTTCATCACCCTCCTCCTCGTTCAACTTTCACGAATTCTTATTTTCCCTGAGAAACTTCCTGAAAAATTACAAATCATTTTGACCAGCTCGTTGTACATAATGTACACCCTTGACTACTGGAAATTGACGACAATTTCGGACATAAAATGCGCTCTCTTCAATGGACTAATGATTGCCGAATGGAAATACGGTAAGAGTTTCATTTAACTTTTTTTTTTAATTTCCTTTCACAAACTTCAATAATATTTCACCATTTCAGGAAGTCACGTTCCCCCGGCTCAAGTCATTCTGGTGAAAGTCGTTTGTCGAGTCACCGCCTTCTTTGCAAGAATAGCTCCACTCTTGCTTGGAATTGCGGCATCACTTCAACACCGGAGCCCATTCAATCCATTCTATTTTCTGGACGGGACAACATTACTCCAACAAAGGTGGCTTTCCCTTTTGGAAATTGTGACTGTGACTTATATCTGGATCCACTTGTGCAGGAATGGATACCGAATGTTTGATGAAATCATGTTGGGAGCTGTTTCACTTCAATCTTTACTCAGGCAGTTTCAAAGGTATCGAATATCTATCCAATTTTCACTAATTTATTAATGGTATTTTCTTTAATAACAATTTTGGATTTTGAGTTTAGAAATTTCAAGAATTCTGTGATTGAAGGCTCCTACTCAACTACGGCAGACTTGCAACTGTACAGAGAAATTCAGATTCTTGTCAAAATCTACAATGAGACGACGAACGAAATTCTGGTTGCATTTCTCTTCGTAATTAGTGCGGGGCAAATTGGATGTTTCTACCTGGTGGTCCAATACTTGGGCGAGAAAACAGATGAAATTCCCCTTCTGATGTTGTATGCTTGCTTACTCATGCTCGTGCAGACACTCATCTGCATTCTCGCACTCTACGGAATGACGGCTGGAGTTTTCGTCGAGTCGCAGAGGGCAAAGAAGATGCTCAAATCTAGCACACCAGCGGAACTCAAACGGGAGAAAGTCTTCGTCAAGTATTTGCGCTCGTGTCCCACTCTCCACGTGGATTTTGGATACATGAATTATGTGGATAAGATGACGCCCCTTGTGCTCCAGCATTTTAACGCTTGCCGAGTGGCGGATTTAATTTTGATAAAATGATTTTGCTTCTCGTAAATGTGGCGTCTTTGCAAATATATGTAAAAATAAATTTAAAAATAAAAACACTTTATAGCATCTTAGCTCCGTGACCAGGATAGTTTACAACAATTCTTATTATCGTATTATTTTTATTCGCATTAAGGAATTGTTTGCTGTTTTTTTTACAATTTAGCCAAGTATGTTTAGTGTGGTTACAAGTTACAATATTGTTAATGTTGTGCTCGTGTCGTCGTGTCTACGGCGAACTCTTTAGTTTTCTCTGGATTCGATTTTTCTCCTCGTCGATGCACAGGGAAAGCAATTTGAGGGCAATGATGAAACAGCAAAGTGCGAGGAAAGAAGCAAACTGAAGAGCACTCGCCCCGGGAAGACGATCATGTCGGTATTTGTGTCGGTGAGTACGGCTCAAATGAGGGTGATGGTGGGACGACGACCTCTTTATGGCCTTGACTCCAGGTAGACCGGGTTTCTGTGTTAAAAAGGCAGATACACACAAAGTCGTCATTCTCACAACAAAAGTTATATAAGAATTAAGTTTGTTTTAATATTCTTTTTCCCGGACAGGGAACAGTTGTATTAGGTCACTGTCCGCTTACGTTTGAATGCAATGGGCAAAAACGAGTCATCATGGGTGTCCAGCCAGTCCACTGATGTTTCTTCGTTGTCTCCAACTTTTTTTAATAAATTTCAACACCAAAAGACGAACAAATTTTTTACGAACAAATGCTGAAATTTAGAAATTGGTAATGATGCCAATTCCTAAGCACAAGAGTGCCAGTCCGGCCACAAACATGATGAGAGAGATGAGAAAGAGTCCAAAGAAATAGAGCTCGACCAAGGGTCGCCGGAGGATTTCATCGGTCTCCATTATTTATGACTATAATATAAAACAAATTATTTGTCACACTTTTAGAATCACAAGAATTTTGTCGCCTCTGAAAAAGTATGAATTTTTTTCCAACAAGCCAAGGATTTTAAGGATCACTGATAATCTTCACTCACGTAAAATGGCCAGCAAGCTCCCTGGAGAATGATCGGGATCGAATGGATAAACTCGGTCTGGCTTTGAAAGTAGTGTGAAGCTTCCTTGAGGTATTTAGGTACGGCCTATAAATGTATGCCATTCAGAATATATCGAAAAGTGAAAGAAGAGAGCTCGCCTCGTTAAAAGAACTTTCCATTTTCCGTGAAAATTGGGAAAAGATGCGCAATAACAAGGTGTTTACTTATTAGATGCCTGGATAAATAGTTGCCTTGCATGAGCAGATGATTACTTTTCCAAAAGTGAAAATAAATATTTTTAGAAAATATATTTTACAAATTTTCGAGTATTGTGAAACTTACTCGAGGATGATAATTATGACTATTATTCAGTGTTTTTTAATATTTCGTAATTAAGCCAATCCCCGCAAGGAAAAGTGCCATTCCAGCCACAAAGAGGAGGACCAAGATAACAAACAGTCCGATCAAGTAAAGCCACATTAAAATCTCGACTATTCGTTCAGTTCTCATTCTAACAAAGTTATTGGCTTGAAAATTGAAGACAAAATCTTTTTACACGAAAAAGTATTAAAATGCCTATACACTTTGCAGATGGTCTGTCAAGAGACTGATATGGAGCTTGAGAACCAAGATGCAAAAAAATGTGTCACTCCGAAATTCAGTTAATTAAAAGTGAATAAATTCATGCATTTCTTCAGCCCCATATCATGTGCATGTAGCCCTCGCGTCTGTTCGAAGAATCGAAAGTTTCAGTTTTCAATCCACCGGAAATGAATGCCATAATCCGAGGCACCATCATTATAATGGTACACTACGACTATATCATGACATGATTTCTGAAAAGAATGAAGCTCTCTGGAAAGCAGCCAAATATCAAGGACATACGAGAGCAACTTCAACACGGATCGCGCAACAAGTGAAAGTTCTTTCATCTTTTGCCAATAAAAGAAGGTGAAAAAACGAAACAGCTCGACACGTTTTCACAAAGCAAACTTCACAGCTTCTTCCGTGAAAGGAGAAAGTAGAAAGAAGGTAACAACAATGAAGCGAATATATGCACAATAATACTGGGTAGTATGCACATGCTTCATTTATTTGCATTCATTTATTAGAAAAATTATGCAAAACTTTTTTAGCGTAGGGGATTTTTTTCCGTTCAAGTGGAAAACAGGGTTGCGTAAATACTAACTAAATGCTAAAAATATATCGAAAAGTCCAAACTACTTAAAATTGTTGTCCAATTTGAGAGAAAAAGGAAAGTTTAAATAATAAAGGCCAAGACTTGTTACCAATCAAAATTTTCCACTTGTGCTGACACTGTTCTCAGAATTGTCCCCATTAAAATTTTTTATTTCTATCTTACTCCTTTTCTTTGCTATTATTACCTTCCATAACAAGATGATTCGCGAGACGCTACATCGTGACAATGACATAAAATCATGCAATTTACTTTCCACGTGAAATTTGATACAACATAACTAATCGATACGAGTACTTCTTATTAAACTTGAGCAGCCGGGCATGACGGCTTAGCAAGAGAGAGATGAGATTTGAATGCATCATAGATCGGATCATAGCACACGCACACACCTTTCTTTTCTCTCGTTCTCTGGAGAAAGAGAAATGAGGAGAAAGGCAAGAGTGAGTGTCATTTACATTTTTTCTTCCAAAGAAAATTCGCTACAGGCATACACCGTTCTTGGATTGAATGTAATAAACATTTTCAGTTGGAACTTCATCACCTTGACGCAACATCACAACCAAACCAAGTACTCCGTTACATCATAAATCTTTCTTGTATCTTATCTCATTCTTAATTTTTGTGTCACTTCAAATTATTTTTATTTTCGTTAAAAGTATATAATTTGTCCAGATACCTTCCGCAAACATTTTTAATGGCGGAAAGCCGAGAAGTTCAGAGTGGCTCATCGGACGAGGAGGACCAGCTCCTCGGGGTGGCTGGCTGGAGGAGGCATCGCCACTTCAGGCTTGGCATTCTCGCTGTGATCTCCCTCTTCAGTTTCATGTTTTACTACGTTGTCGTCACTTTTTGGTAAGAAATAAATAGTCAGGTGCAAAAAAATACAGAATTATTCATTTCAAATTGATTTTTTTCAATTCTTAGGTACATCATGGCCATGACAGTGGCGAACACGTGCATGAACCCGTCAAGGGCACAGTCGGCAACATTGGCCAGCATCCGCTGCAAGATACAATGCTACAACGAATGTGATCGCCACTGTCAACCTTGAGAAAATATGAAGAAGAAAAAGCGCATCTGGTATTTCAGTCCTGAATGAAGCCTGATTATAAAGTTCTATTTTCCTTGTGTTAACAATCTGTACAGATTTGTGTATATAAATCGAAATCATATAAAAACGAATAAGTTTAAATCTAAAAATTTCACGATCATTCCCATTTTGACAACTGTGACATGCGACTGATGCTTGCGAGCATTTGCCATATGCATGAAACATTTATGACGTGTCAGTCACTCAAATAAACCTAGCCCTTATGTAATATGTCTCAAAATCATACACATTCTGACATGGTCCTCCTCACAATTCCATGATCACACAAACAATCTAGTCTGGTTCTGGTTGGGTTTGTTTTGTTTTGTTTAATACGTCTTGTTTAACATATTTTGTTAAAGCGCTATCAATCATACGTCTCCACAAACGACGTATCCTCATCAAATTAAAATCTTATCGATTTGAATTCCCCAAAAGCCAGACTCGCAGTTATTTTAAACTTGATTATGAACAAACAACCCTGACTGTGACAGAGAATTATATAAAATGTTTTCCTCGACAAAATGTAACTAGTTTATGTATTTAAGTATTGACCCGCCCACTATCAAAATTCTCGTTCATGCGGCTAAATAATTGATGCAATTATATATCAATCTGCCAATTGTGGATTTTCCATAAGAACAAGTTACTTTTAAATTGCGTCCAAAACCTCATTATGTTTTGCAGTAACTTTTCATAGAGTATAATCATTCCTGATTCTCGCATTACCCACTTTTACCAAAAACCAACTTCAGAATTGGGAAACCTCGAGAGTTTATTACTTCCAACTTTTCTTTCAAAACTTTCCTTATTCGTCGTCTGAAAATGCTCACTTCAACATGTCTCCTCCCCTGCTACCTTCAATACCTCCGCATCTGCGAGCCCTTCGGCTCAGTGGGATTGGAATGGGATTCCAACAAGTTCAAAATCCAGCCAATCAAGTCGCGAGGAAAGCGTTTAGCCCACATTAGCGCTTGCCTCTTTCAAGCAATCATAACGGCTGTGATTTTACTGCAAACTTATCACTGGAGGGAGGAGAACATTGTCCAGTTCGTGTTCAATCTCCTCATTCCTGTCGCGTTGCAGTATGCCCTCGTTGGTGTGATTTTGTACAGTGTGAGACGAGAGGATGTGGCATCATTTGTCAATGAGCTGATTAAGATTTCAAACCTATTTTCAGGTAACTAAAATATTTGTTCTTAACCAGGACCAGGGTTAAGTCTTGCTTTAATTGGTTTTTGATTTAAGACGAGTGGAGACTGGAGCTGGAGACAAGTACAGTCGCGACGATAAAGAGAGCCTGGAAGTCACCAACATTTGACAGGACTGAAAAGCTAGTTTTCACAATGGCGCAAATTCTCTACAAGGCCCTGCTCCTTGTTCCATTTTTTAGTACAACTTTATTCTCATTCGTGACGCCCTGCAACCCCTCAAATCCTGGATTATGGCTTCTTCAAGAGTGCCACACCGCGAGCGACAACAGGAGCCAGACTTACAAAGTTTTCTTCAAAATATTTACCATTCCCATCTACTTTTTTATGACAGGCTTCGCCACATTTCTCCCCACATTTGTCTCCATGACGCTTATCATAGGCGCTTTGAGCATTCGCTCATTTCTCAAAATTTTATGGGGAAATAATTTTAGTTCATCTACTCATCGTCGTCGTGTGTCCTTGAGACAGATTCAGATTCTCGTCACCATGTACAACAATATCCACCAGGATGTCATCACTGCGAATTTCGTTGGCCTTGGGGCGATTGAAATTCTGGCTTTCTACTCAATCCTCAAGGTGGAATTCAATGCGGCCAATTTCGTTGTGATTTATGTGTTTTTGAATGCGGCTGCGGGTGCTGCTGTCGCACTTGTTGCCCTTTCCAGTGTCACGGGGGATGTGTTTCGATTTTCATCCAGGACTTTGACAAAGATGAAGAAGAATGACAAGTTGAGAAAGAACTCGTTTGGAGTAAAATTTTACAAGTCTCATAGAGCGCTGAGGGTGCACTTTGGCGCAGCAAGTTTCGTCGACCATTTGACCCCGTTGAATATGCAGGATTATATGTTCAAGCAGACGGTGGATTTACTACTTTTACAATAAATGTAACTGGCATTTTCCTCACATTAAAAATGATAAAAAATAAATCAAACTTTGATCTTTGATACTTCTCCAGAACTGACCTTGTCTCTTGTTTTGTACACGTACTCTTTTGAGTTGTATAATAGGCCATCATGTACGTCTTCATTTCCAAAAGGACAACAGCAAATTCAAAACAAGCTTGTTTTATTTAGGTGTGATTATATGCATTATGCAACACAAAGATTATGTTGTGGGATTACAAGAATTATAATGATTGAGCAGGGATTTATGATGGATTATATTGTTGTCCCTCTCCCGAATCACATACTTATTCAGGTTATGGGAAGCCGCAGTGTAGACTTTGGTACATATTTAATCCATGTTAAGTACGACACCTCCAACGGCGAGTCCAAAGGCAGCAAAAACAAATTTTGATGAGATATAACTTTTGTGAAGTTTTAAGCTCCCCGTGTTTGATAAACGAAAGGATTTAAATTCATTGTGGGAATCAGGACTCATCCACTTCGTTCCACATTGTTCTCCTTAATGCAAAAACACAAGCACATACTCAATCAAAACTGACCTGCTCATTGAAATAATTAAAAATATTTAAGATGCAGAAAGCTCCAATTGTTCTCGGAGTAGTTGGCGCAGTTCTCATCATTCTCGCAGGCATCCTCGGCTTTGTTGTCTTCCCCAAAATTGTGGAGAGCCAAATTGAAAATGTAAAAATATTCATTTTGTTTTACTTTATACATTTTTCTTAATTTTTCTAACTCAAACTTTCATTTCGATTGAAGGAGCTTAAACTCATCCGCGGAACGGACACTTGGTACAAATGGGTAGAAATTGAACACCCCGTCTTTCTCAACTTCTACATTTTGAATGTCACCAATCCTGATGAAGTTGAAGCGGGCACGGAGAAACCCAAGATGCAAGAGCTGGGACCATATGCTTACAGGTGGAAAACATATATAAAAAGCTATCATCATTTATTATTTACATTAATTTTTGTCAAATAGTTCTGAATTCTAATTGGCTCCAACCTCCAACTCTGGTGAATTATATAGACAACATCGTCAAAAGCTAAACGCCTGGTCGGACACTTGCAAGGAGACGGTGAAATACGAGCAGAAAATCACCTACTATTTTGACCAAGTCAAATCCGGGTCTAATCGGGAGGACGATGTGGTCAACATTGTGAACCTTCCATTTGTTGTAAGATTTTAATTTTTTTTTTGAAAATCATCTTTTATGCTTCCTATAAGTCTCGTTGAAATTTCTTGTCCAGGCAGTGATCAAGGGTGTCCTGGACATTCCCTGGCCGACCCCTGGAACCGGCCCAGATTTGGCGAAAGCTATCGGCGAGCTACTCAACGCTACAGAGAGTCTGATCCGGAGAAACGTCACAGCTGGCGATGTGACATTCCAAGGATTCGACGTCTCCGCATACAACGTGTCCGTCATTCCTCAGTTTCTCACAGAAGACTTCTCTGGCTTCCGCTTCGGGATTTGGAAGGGGAAGAACGAGTCGACAAACGGGGTCTTTGAAGTGTACACGGGTGCCTTGGGAGTGGACCGTTTCGGCCAAATCAAGACTTGGAATGGAAACTCGTCTTTGAGCTGGTGGGGCTCTGATGAGTGCAACAATGTCGCAGGAAGCACAGATGGCAGCATTTACCATCCATTCTTTGAGAAGAGTGACACCATCGACATTTTCAATACGGATTTGTGTCGCTTATTGAACCTGGAATTTAAGGAAGAGGTCAAAATCCATGATATCAAAGCGTATAGATTCAGTCCTCCAGCGGACTACCTGGAGGGACCTCTGGACAACGAGCAACATCCGAACATGTGCTTCTGCCTTCGAGAGAATAAGAAAGAGTGTCAGAGTGGAGTCATTGACATCAGCGTTTGCCGTGAGGGGGCACCCCCCATTCTTTTGTCGATGCCGCATTTTCTGGATGGACATCCAGAGTATGCGGAAGCCATGAGCATGGTGCCGAGGAGAGAATTGCATGAGACGACGATTGACATTGAACCGGTATTATTGATGCTTCTTGGGTTTTTCTGAGGAAACTAATAAAAATGCAAAAAAAATTCTTTTGTGTGTTTCTCCAGCGAACTGGATTACTTCTGCAAGCACATGCAAGAATCCAAGTCAACGTGGAAGTGACACCGTACGATTTTGTACCACAGTATGTGAACCAAACGGAAACCATGATCTTACCAATTCTCTGGATAGACGAGGTATAAAAATAAGATCCAAATAGTCTAGTTGAAATTGATAGTGTATTAATTTATGATGGAATTTTGATGGGAAAAATCTTGAATTAGGAAGCAGGAATCTGTGATTACGATGTGGACGACTTCAAGTCCCGAGTGGAGAAACCGATCAAAGCGGTGAATATTGTGAGATGGACGTTGATTGGAGTAGGAGCAGCTTCCATGATTGCTGCTGTGGCTTTGGGCGTATTTCGTAAATGAGGATAAGGATTAATATATATTCTCTGATTTGAAAACATTTCATTCTAATTTTTACAGCTTAAGTGTACAGTACCATATGAAAACTGATAATTAAACTATCATCAACTCATGTCATGCATGAATGCCACCCTGCGTGAGCAGATAATATACTATTTGTGTGAATACAAATCTTTGGGATAATAAAACTAACTGAGCAGTCAAGTATGAATTCACGCGCACGCAAATTAGATGAAAATTAAATAATTGCAACTCTTCTCACGAATGAGTATAAACACGTTTCCTTTTCTGTTTCTGTGTATTCATCTAAGTTGGAAATCATTTGCAAACATAAATAAATAAATACGGATAGAAGAGTAATCGAAAAACTCCACTCTCCCTTAACTTATGGCAGCAAAAGAAATGAATTTGGCGAGGTTGAATCCGTGTTGAATTGAGTTCGGGACTATTCTTTGCACATTGGTTTCATGCTGCAAGCACCAGTCCTGGGCTCGCACTGCTTCGTCATGACACAGCTTCCAACACTGCATCTCACATTGGCACAAGTCAACCAGCCCATTCTTCCTGCAAACAAAATTGAAACATTTTCAAATTTTCATTTCTTCTTTTCGCAAATAAATATTTCAATTTGAGGAAAACATTTCAGACCTGTGGTCCTGGAGCGAGCACACACCGGAACCAGAGTGGTGGGGCAAGGGACCGTCACACACTGAATGGGCCGAAGCTCACACACCGATCCCTCTGGACAGTCCACTCCGGCACAAGTTGGAGGTGTTGAGATTGCTCCCAAAATCCCTGAAGCCAACAACGCAACACCGCAAATCACGAGGAAAACTTTGCCGAACATTTTCACAAAAGAAAGATTTTTTGTTGAGAATTTGAGTTTTGGTTTGTTGTTGTGATCTCTTTGAGATAACTTTGGAAACTGGATGCTGTTAGAAGCTGGAAGTTGGCTAAATATATATCCACCGATGAATTCTGCAAGCTAATGCCTTTTGGCTATTTTTATGAGCGAGATGAGTCCATGCCCAAATCACAATGTTGAAAAGGGAGATGGAGATTCCGTGTCCGATATCTTGTTTCTTCTCTGCCTCCATCCTTGTCCAGTGGGTTACACCCATTCCGATCAGAGGATCAGAAAGAAGACCCTTTCTTAAACCTAAACGGAGGTACCTTCATCAGTTCACGAAAGTGCATTTAATTTTGTGTGGAAATAACTAGACGGTGAGCTGATATGCTGATTGAGGCAGTTGTTAGCTCTCCTCGAAGGAAAACCAATGGGACGTGGCAGAGAGTCACTTGAGCATGAAAGGTATGATGCTGAAGAAGACTCTTCGAGCGGAAATGCGCAGTTCACTCTTTGATGGGCAAAGGAAGGGCTGCATGGATTACTGATCATCATTCCTCTACAATCTGTAATTAGTAGAAGCCTGCGAACGTGCATACCTTAAATCAATTGAAGAGAACATTTTTCTCAAAATATTTCACATTGATTCCTTTTGCAGAATAAGAGGAATGTCTAGTTCTCCAAATTTACATTAAAATAGAAGGAGTTCCCTTAATATTGCCCTTGTTGATTCGCCATTAGAGGAATCTGTTTGTGGCATGTTTTGATCTTAAAAGTAAACAAATGATTAATGCTTCCCTTTTCAGCTTCTTCCTGGAACTATCGTAAACTTGTCCAGATATAATAAAACACACATCTCATCGTCATTATTCTGGTTCTCTGATTAAACCTTTTAGCTTTGTTTGTATTGTATTGTCTAATGCCAGTATAGAGCAAGTATGACGCTGCAAGAAATCCTCATTTGTCTAGTGTGCAAAAATTTGGCGAAAATGGGTGCTAGCTCAACTACATACGTCTACGAGATATTGATAGTCAATGTCAATGCATTTCTTAAAACCAAGAGGATTGTAGTAATTCATAATGAGCAAAGAGGATGAGTCTCGTTTCTTGGTTGGCCAAGAATGCTCAGTCACCACAACCAGAAAAAATAATAAAAATATTTTTCTAGCTTATAGCTCCAATTCTGTTCATGTGCATTATACTTCGTAACCGGAAACCCATTTTCCTGGAAGACTCGACGAGAAACAAACCAAGTTATGAAAAGATGGTTTCAAGTTGTATTTAGCCGAGGTTTGACAATTTTGACATGCAGCATAAAGAAATTGTAGTTTCGCTCCTTACGAATCCATTCCCGGCTCGATATAATTACGAGAATTGTGGATTGGATATTATTTTCTTGGGTTTTGTAAAATTGGCGAGATTGTGGAGAAATTGGTTGTTGTGGCTTGGGCTGCTACTCCGAAAGTAGTAACGCAAAACATTTATGCTCATTTTCATATATGCTAACGCCGTGCCGAGACAAATTCCTCGCAAACAGCAGAGCTCAATCAAGTTGAGCACATGTTCACATTCGTTTTCGTCTTCGAAAATATTCCAAAAGTACTTAATAGCTTGCAACAATGACCTCTCCAAGAGCAAACGGAAGTGTTAAGGGCCTTCCGCGACTCGACTTTTGGACGTGCTTCTTCCTCAATTCAAAAATCCACCAGAAAACCTCGCACCCATCATCCGAGGACAATGGAAATGGGAGTGAGGTGGTTCCTCCATCGGAATTCGTTGGCTACAGGTGCAAAGCAAATGGGGTCTTCCTCTCAGGCCAAGAATTCGGGGACACAGTTTGCATTATCATTTGCGTACTGACAATCCTTTTAGGGTTAATTGGGATCGTGACCAGTGGCGTCTCCATTCCGATGATGAAGCGAGTGTTTCCACAAGGCTCCTTCAGGAACTCGCTCATCATTCTTTCCTTCGTCGAGTTGGTCCTCTGCGCCTTCACCATCTCCTTTTCATCCTTCATTCTCGTCATTCTCGGTAAGAATCTGAGAAGTAAGCTTTGATTATGAGCTTTCTTTTAGCCAGAATTGAATTGCGCGTTTTTGCCTTTTCGTAGAAAATTTGAGGAGGGATGAGTGGACACTTCAACTGTTCCGGGCGTCCAACATTGTCGTCTCGGTCTGTCGAGGGGAGGCGATCTACATTTCCGCGATGATCACTTTGGAGCGGATACTCGTCGTCGCCTTCCCCATTCAATCGAAATTCTGGCGGAGGCGGAAGCCAACGTCCAAGTTCATCATCACGCCAGTTATCATTCTTGCCTTCCTCACGAATATCCTGTGGGCGTGGAAATCTGAAGTGGCGGAGAACGAGTTTTTCCCAGCGGTCAACAACTCATCCCAGTCGGAACATCACTGCAGTTTGGACACATTTCCGTATGTGATCAAGAGAACTTCCTTTGCCAAAACATTTAACGACAACTTCCAGCAAGTTTTGCATGCCTTCAATTTCTTAGTCCCATTCCCACTTTTGGTCCTCCTCAATGGAATCATTTGCGCTTTGGTACAATAAAATATACAAAAAGGATATCGAGTAGGAAATTGATTTGTTGAAAATTGAGAAATTTTGTAAATAAAAATATATTTTATTTTTTAAAGATTTTTTTACGAAATCGGAAGCAAGTTGTCCAGAGCTGTTCCAACGCGAAGGAAATTAACACAGCGAGAATGTTCTCGCTTATTGTCTGCGTTTTGGTTCTGAGACATGCCGTGAGCACGATTGTTTTCTCCACGATTCGAAGTCACAAAGTGATCTACAGGGAGCTGCTTCTCCTCCAGTCTTTCTCTGACGTGCTTGGCACTGTGGTCAACTTCATCGTTTACCTTGTCTTCTCGCCGAGGTTTAAAGGGGAATGCGTGGATTTGGTGAAGAGAATTAGGTTACCGTGTCAGAGTGTAAAATCAGATTTTGAGTTGACCATCTCGACCTCGACATAGGAAGATTATGTTTTTCATCTTCAAATACAAATACATAAAAGTACTCAAACCACATAAAAATCCTGGAAGATTATTGAACGACCTTTTAATTTATTCATTTCATTTTCTCATTTGTAACAAATCATAATTATAACAGAAGGAGCATGAGAATATATTGAGTTCTACACTAGTTCAAATTTTGGACAACAGTTGACATGTAAAATTGGGATTTGATTTTTTACGCTTCTCTTTCTTCACTCAATCAACCTTTCAGTCGTTAAGTAAGACTTTGAGGGTCTTCAGGAGGACAGGCGTATTTGGAGAAGTGGCTCACCCTAAACTTCCAGATCCCCTCTTCCTCATTGTATGAGACAAAGTCGGCCTGCTGTCGCACGCAAGAGCGGTGCAACTTCCCCTCGTAGTTGAGTTCCTTCACCTTTGACGGAGAACGAATTGGGTCATTCGTGATCTTGTCGATGGGCCACACCCGTTCCAGATGAATTTCGGCTGGGCAGTTGAGCCCTTCCCCGAATGAAGGCTTATTGTTGTCATTTGGGTAAACGACGACTTCCTTGTGGCGGAAGAACACTGAAATGAGAAAAATATTTGTAAATTTACAAAAAAGCAAGTATTTGTTAAATTACGACTTTTGTTTTAAAGATTTCATCATGTACCAATCTCGTCGATATTCAAGTCTTTCACGTTCACCGGGACGAGGAAGATAAGCTTGCCAAAGTTGTGACGCCCAATCTCCAGTCCAGTCACAATGCAATGCCCTCGCGGGTCCACCATTCTGTCCATTTCCTCCAAAGAAGGTTTCATAAAGTATCCTGGCCGAGTGTTCACCACACCGCAAACACTTCCAGGTTCGGAAGAAAGGAACTCGTTCCGGAAATAGGTTCCAGCGTCGCCAGCTCCCACTTCAACTTGGACACCTTCCTCATTCTTCCTCTTCTCAAGTTCACTCTTGTTCTTGTCCGTCTCTTTTCCGCTGTCAGCAGTATCCACACGGGAGGAGACTAATGACATCCCGATTTTGCGAAGACGACGACCATTGGCTGAATTGAGGTTCAAAGTGTTCAGTTTTTGAGGCAGCTTGTCTGTCCCGGCCCCATCCACATCTTTCGCAGAGTCCTTCGCTGAATTCCCATCATTCAGAGTCTTCGATCCCAACGGAATATTTAATTCGAGATTTAGTCTCTTCACATTTGACTTCGTTGTGCAAGGGGAAAGGACATCAACACCGATGGTGTGCTCCTCTTCTTCGAATCCGTCGAAAATTCTGAACTAAAAATTAAAAAAACGTCAAAAGAATCGTTAGTTCGCCCCTGAAAACATACTTCAAATATAATCAATTAAAATAAAATTCCATTCACTTAATGAACCTTAGTTAGACTAGTTGGCTTGGAAGATGTGTTCAGGTATGTTATATTTTTGACGCCGCCTGGCCCTTTTGAGGATGAGGATATAGATATCCCGTACGTATTTCGTCGACCATGTGCTCGCCCAGTCAGGTACTTTTCCTGAGCCAAAGGATTTGTTGGCTTCGACATTTTCTCCACCCTTTCAGAAGACTGCGGAGAGAAAGATGACAAAACCATCTATAAATATCCCTGAACAGAAAATGAGTGCACCATGTCAACTTACATTAAAGTAGAAAAGAGGGTTGTCCCGGAAGGGTGTTGTGGCAAACATCACTGACGGTGGAGAAGGGGCCACTGCCATTGAATAAGGAGAAGTGATTCCAATTCCAAAGCCACCTGGAAAAGCATTAAATTGGGGTTGTGGGGTAAATGCCTGTTGTTGGGCATTCAAAGTCCCTCCAGAAAATGCATTCGCAGGCTGCTGAGTTGTGTTGCCGACTCCCGTCCCAGTTGTGGGAGTATTGCCCCAAAACGAATTGGACACGTTCGTTCCTCCCACATTTCCAAATCCTGTGCTCATGGTGGCCGGCGGAGTGAACGTAAAACCACTGTTTGGCTGTTGGGCATTTGTTGGAGGAGCAGCAACTTGAGCAGTTGCACTTTGAGTTCCGAGCGCGGTTGAACCAAAAGCAAACGTAGTCTTCTTTGCAGCATTCCCCACGCCAGTATTCGTGGACGTGTTCCCGAAAAGACTTCCAAACGCTGGGGTTGCTGTATTCGTTTGTCCCGTGGGTTGCTGGCCGAAGACAGAGGTCGTTTGCTGTTGACCACCGAAAGCAAAAGGAGACGAAGTCGTGGTTGTGGCTGTTCCAAAAGCAGGGGCTGGTGTTGAAGTAATAGCATTGTTAGCGGTGGCATTGTTAAAAATTGAAAAGCCTTGAGACTGAGTTGTGGTTGTATTTGGGAAGGAAGGAGTTTGAACAGTAGGTTTGTTCCAGAATGATGCAGCAGGATTGGCAACCACAGTTTGAGGTTGTCCGAAGACTCCAGCTGGCTTTTGCTGATTGAACAATGAAGTAAATAGACCGGTTGGCTGGGCAAAAGAAGTTGCTCCAGAAGTGGATGTAGTCGACGTATTAGCATTGGCACCGCCACCAAAACCAGAAAAGAGACTGGCCCCTGCGGTTTGCTGTGGAACAGCTGTTGGCATAGTAGATGTAGTTCCTCCTCCAAATAACGAGGTGCTGCTCATGTTTTGCGGACCCTTCCTATTCGCTTGGTAATCCTCAAGGCGCAGCTCTTCCAGCGACTTGCTCTCGTACTCCTTCATCCTCGTAATGCATTGAGCCGTTGTTTTTATGGTTCGCGATGTCCCTGAACTAGTCACTATATCGTCTGCGGTGGTTGGTTTAAATGGAACTGATGTTCCTTGATCTGACGAGTAGAAAAGTTCAGTATGAAAGTATCAGCTGACGTGACGTAATGAATTAAACCTTAATTTGTAATTGTTAATTATAATAAATTGATAAGCACTGACAACATTCAACATTACAATAACAAGTTGCAATTGATACTCACTTTGATTGGGGAAACCCGACGATCCAAACATTCCACCTCCTCCTGTTGGATTCGGCTGTTGACCAAAAATGCTTCCACCTCCAGTGGCTCCGGTGCCGGTTTGTCCTCCCCACAAACCGAACATTGAAGTCGAATTATTTTGAGGTTGTTGAAAAGCTGACGACGCTCCAAACGCCGGTTGTTGTTGGGCAGCATGACCAAACACACTTGTGGCGGCAGTGGCCGCCGCGTTATTTGTCGAACCTCCAAACATATTTCCACCTAAAGGTCACAAGGTCAGGTTAACGACAAAACAGGATCCACAGTTCAAAGAGGAACGGTTGTCAGTCGTTTACAAATTGAAACACAAAAATATTGACTGAAAGTATACAAGAACTCTGACAACTACAAAGACTAGAGATTCAACAAAATAATAAACTTTTACCAAAAGGCGAGGTGGATGAAGTGCTCCCAAATCCTCCAAACATTTCTAATAAACCACCGTTAAGCCTCTACTAGGTGGCACGCCACAGCTGACAGTTGTCAATTTTCAAAAAAGTACTAACAGGTGCTTGTAACTGAACTGACTCTGCTTTTGATATGGACAAGGAGTTGATCCAACTTCCAACTTCATTTCACTTCGAGCTTGTTTGTTTGTGAAAAAGGGAAAATGTAAACAACAAACGTGTTCTCTTGCAGTTGCGAAGTGACAATATTGAGATGATAGGATTTTTCGTTCACCCTTGAATTGTTGCATAATATTAATTTGAATTTTCCCAACACGTAACGACATTTAGGCGCGGATTTAGAAAAAAATAACAGGGGGCTATCATTACAGGGACATTGTGAGAATTTCTATGGCTCCATTTCACGTTATGTATTTTTTCTTAACGACAGGGGGCATGACAAATGAAAACAGACTTTTGGTTAAGTTGGTCTTGGTGAGTTTGTTTGTCGTCAGTTTGATTCGGTGACGGTGAAATGCAGAGGATGTGCATCGTAATTTTGCGTGGGGGGACCGAGGACATTTTCGAACTCCTGTCCTCTAATGCCCCATATATTTTACCGATATCACGAGATATTTACGAATATGTTGACCTTGTCCTGAGCGTTTCCGATAATTTTGACGTTTTGTTTTGCAGAATTTAAGACCAAAATCCAACTTCACTTTGTTTTACTATTAACAATTTTAAAAAAACATTTTCAGTTTTTATTGAATCTTTTCAATTAGCATTTAGAAATTTTACTACTTGTCAGTAGATTTGATGTTTAGATAGGTGTAGATTTGGCGTTATGAGTACTTTTATCTCTTTTCAAGATTTTTCAGGGAATCTTGATGCCGTATAGTGCTTTAAAAGATTTTTAACTAAGTCGAGAAGCTTATGCACGCGTGAATCTTGTGTCGTAAACTCGTAAGACGTCAACGAAGATGTAGCAGGATTGTGAATAAAGCAACGAACCTTTCATGTTGTAAGTAGACATATGTGTTTATTGATCGAAATGGAAATAATTCATGTGATGCACGAGCGACTTTGATGTAAAGTCACCAGATTTCATTTATATGTGAATTTTGATTAGTTTCAGCTTTGATCGCCGCACTGGGCCATACTGATATTTATTGGCGTTTTATTTTTCCGTTTAAACCTTAATATCCGTTCTAGTTTTGAATACAAAAATTGTGAAGAAAAGACTTAAAGTACACGTATTTCGAAGTAGAATGTGCATGCACTTCAAAGAAGGCTTTCTCCTGGAAAGTACAAGTGTGACCACGAAGAAGGAGTACTTTACTGGAGAAAGTGGTTGTTTCAGAATGGCCACTATTTTGAAATAAAGTGGGTACATGAGGTTTCAAGTTAGCAGTGGGGGTCATACGATAATTTTTTTTATATAGGCCGAACAAAGGCTTGGTTCGGCGCTGGAGAGAGGTAAGGTGATATGCGCCGTTTTTCTTCTTCAAACGTGAACGAAAATATCAGGATTGTGAAATAAGGAAGAAATCTTTCATGTTCTAGCCATGTGTTTATTGATTGATTGGAATGGAAATAATTCATGTTATGTTCGAGCGGCCTTTGGCTTCTGTTCTAGTTTTGAATATTACTTACAAAATTTGCGAGGAAAGATTTAATTATATTTATTTATCAATCCTTTGGCCGGAAGCCGCTTTTCTATTTGACGTGGGCGCACGCGATTTCGGAGTCGTTTTTAACGCCCGATTACTCGTGCGAGGTCTCGGGGTCGGTTTAAACGCATTCTTGAGTCCCAAGTCGAGTTTATTCACAGATCCTGACGCTGTTTTAGATCGAGCAGAAGTCTTCTTCCCACCACCCGCTCTCGGCTTCTCATTCGAGTGCGTCTTGAAACGCAAATTGTCCGCTCGATTTTGAGTGCGTCTTGGTGGTTGCTGCTGTGTTGGTTGCCTCGCTTTAGTTCCCTTGGTTCCCTTTGTGTTTGTCGCTGTCCCTGTCCGTTTCCTCTTAGTTGGAGCCAACGAGCCCGGCTTGACGCCGACAGACTTGAGTCCCACCGGTTTTCGTTGCCTTTGGCCACTAGGGTTCCACCTCTTCTGAACGAGTTTCTTTTGCCGTTTTATGTTGGAGGATGAAGAACCTCGATTCCTTGAGCCGAGATTCTGTTGCCAGCTATTCTTCCTTCGAACAACCTTTACTTTCCTTCCCCCGGCACGGCCCCCTTGTCGCCTGGCAGTACCACCACCTTTCCTGCCTGCCGCTTGTCGACTTCCAGCCTGTCTGCTTCCACCTTTCCTGCTTCCGGCACGCATTGATTGTTGACTGAAGCGGGAGTTCCACTGTTTCCTCTTCTTCACCTTACGCTTCCCCTTCATCACTCTCTTTCCTCCCCGAGCGCCCTGCTTCTTTCGAGCACCTACGTTTTTGATAGAACAGAATTCAAATATGAATTTCAAAGGTATTCCCATAACATGGGATCGCACGAGATAACAGGGTTTACCTCCTCTTTGAGCTCCTCCAGCCTTCTTTCTACCACCTCCGCCTGCTTTCATCCTGCCTCCCCCTCCGGATTTACTCCCGCCTCCGGCAGTGTTCATTTCGAAACCTGCTCTCCCACCTCCGGCAGCGCCACCCAAACCTACAAATGATACGAGGAGAATCATAATCATTTAATACAATTCTGTTGTAGGCAGATGCTTTGCACTTTTATTGTAGTTACCCAGACTTCCTCCGCCACCTCCCATGCCTAGGCTACCCCCAGAGCTACCGCCGAGTCCCAAACTTCCTCCAGAAGCACCTCCCAATCCTAGACTGCCGCCTCCGAGTCCCAAACTACCTCCGCCGCTAGAACCTCCTCCCAATCCTAAACTGCCGCCTCCGAGTTCCAAACCTCCGCCGCTAGAACCTCCTCCCAATCCTAGACTACCGCCTCCGAGTCCCAAACTACCTCCGCCGCTAGAACCGCCTCCCAATCCTAGACTACCGCCTCCGAGTCCCAGACTTCCTCCGCCGCTAGAACCTCCCAATCCTAGACTACCGCCTCCGAGTCCCAGACTTCCTCCGCCGCTAGAACCTCCCAATCCTAGACTACCGCCTCCAAGTCCCAGACTTCCTCCACCTCCGAGTTCAAGGTCACCACCTCCTGATCCACCCAGTTCTAAACCACCGCCTGAACCACCTCCAAATTCCAAACCACCCCCGGAACCTCCTCCAAATTCGAGTCCACCTCCAGATTCTCCTTCGAGTTCCAATCCACCATCGGAGCCTCCTCCAAATTCCAAACCACCTCCTCCGCCGGCTGACCCTCCACCTCCAAAAAGACCGCCCAAATCGAGACCACCACCGCCACCAGCTGATCCTCCTCCATCTGCTGAGCCCCCACCTCCAAACAGACCGCCCAAATCAAGACCACCACCCCCATCGGCTGATCCTCCTCCACCTGCTGAACCTCCACCTCCAAATAAACCGCCCAAATCAAGACCACCACCCCCATCGGCTGATCCTCCTCCACCTGCTGAACCTCCACCTCCAAATAAACCTCCCAAATCAAGACCACCACCCCCATCGGCTGATCCTCCGCCTCCTGCTGAACCTCCACCTCCAAATAAACCGCCCAA
>JAQFZW010001973.1:0-20941 GCA_034687055.1 Heteromurus nitidus
GACCGCCGCTGGCAACGGACAGTCAGCATCGTCATCAGCATCCTCCTCCTCCTCCGCCAGTCTCCAGAGCTTACCGCACTACATGACTACGATCGCAGTGATGGAACTGATCTCGAGGTCGGCGAAGCACGTGTTCAACCCGTACATCCAATCGGTGGACGTGATGAATCAGAGCGTGGCCATCAGCCACTTCCTCAACTGCTTCCTGATGTCGGGACACACGGCCTCCCCTCCTGTCGTCATTGACGAGCTGACTCCCTCGAAGCAGTCCCGCGGCACTCACCGCAGCAAGGGCAGCAACAAGCAGGGCCGTCTCGGCAAGAGCTCCTCCTCCAGCAGCTCCTCCTCGAATGGGATCGAGTGGACGGCGCTGACGCAGCAGTCCCTCTGGGAGCAGATTCGACAGGACATCAAGAGCTACTACGGGTTCACCTTCCCTGAGCAGGCGAGCGACAGCCTGGACAGCGTGCTCGCCCTGTTTGGCGTGCAGAAGATGTCTCTCCTCCGCTCCTTCTCCCTCAAGACGGGAGTGCAGATCATTCTGAGGGAGTATCAGTTCCACAAGAACGGGGGTGCGGGCAAGACGGCGGGCAGCACCTTCTCCCAAGAGGATATCCTCAACGTGTTCCCTGTGGTGAAACATATCGACCCGAAGGCGTCCGATGCGTACACTTACTTGGGCACGGCGCAGAACAAAATGTCGTCGGGCTACTTCCGAGAAGGGTACGAGCTGCTGAGCGAGTCCCTCAACTTACTAAACAACGTGTACGGAGCGATGCACCCGGACATTGCGTTGTGCCTCCGCTCCCTCGCAAGACTGAACTACGTGATGTGCGAGTACGCTGACGCGATGGCGTACCAGCAGAAGGCGCTCTTCATGGCGGAGAGGATCCTGGGCGTTGACCATCCCACCACCATCCTCGAGTATACGCACCTCGCCCTCTACTGCTTCGCCAACAACCAAGTGACCACGGCACTCAAGTTGCTCTATCGGTAAGAGAGATGTCAACTCGAAACATGTGTCTCCTCCCTTCGCCTTTGTCTCCACGTTCATGATCTCATTACTCCTGATTTCTGACAGGGCGCGCTACCTCTCGTTGTTGGTCTGCGGGGAGAACCACCCTCACGTCGCCCTCCTCGACAGCAACATTGGCCTCATTTTGCACGCTGTCGGCGAGTACGAGCTCTCCCTCAAGTTCCTCGAGAAGGCCTTAGAACTGAGCAAGAAGTACTTTGGAGCGAGGTCGCTCAAAACTGCCGTCGGTCATCATCTCGTTGCGAGGACGCAGAGTTGCATTGGTAACAACTCAACACCAAATGATTCGCATTTTGTCTCCTTTTATGTTCCCTCGAAAAATGCTCACTTGGACCCATTTCCCTCACTTTGCAGGTGACTTCCGGTCAGCGCTGATGAACGAGAGGGAGACTTATTCCATTTACAAGGAGCTGCTTGGCGAGAAGCATGAGAAGACACAGGAGGCATCCGACTGCCTCCAGCACTTGACCCAGCAGGCTGTCGTACTCCAACGAAAGGTACTTTCCCCAGCGTGTCACAATCTTACACGCACATTTTGCACATCTGAAATCAGCCAAGTAGCTAAATAAGTGTCATGAATCATGATTACAGATCAATGATCTGGCGCACGGGAAGGGACTTCCTCCAATTCAGATCCAGCCTCCGTCAATGGGCTCTGTTCTCGACATGCTGAATCTGATCAATGGCATTCTCTTCATGCAAATCAGGTAAACATTTAAACAAAGCGATCCATTTAAATATGCAGCCCCGCCAGTCTTTGCCATCGTGCCCTTTTGATTTGAATTGTAGCCAACAAGACATCGAGAATTTCAAAGCGGAGCTGGAGCACAGGACGAGGGAAATGTCACCTCAGCAACAGTCAAAGGACGCGAGCATCCCTCTCGCAGTGGAAAGCCCAGCAGCGGACTCTGAAGTTGCAGAGACGGAGTAAAATGGGGGAAAGGCGAGAAATCAAGAGAAACTCTAATTATCTACATTTTGTCATAGCGACTGCAAGTCAACCACACTTTTTTGATATACTCCGAAACACGTCGTTGTCGTCTAAACGTATAAAAGATAAGACAAAAAATAAGAGACATGAAACGCATAAAAAACTTATCGGTTCGAAGGAGAGTTATTTTTGTGACTCTCCACTTTTCTATTTGACACAAGGATAATGCTGCAACGAATATTGTATAATGTACGTCATTTAACCTACGAGAATACTTCACACACAAATTAGTTCAACACTTAATCATCTTGACCAGACGAGACGGAGTTTTTTTTGACGGGAGGAAAATCAATTTCAATTTGTCTTGAAAATAACTTTAGCAATTTAGCTAGCTGCTCAAAAAAGGAGAGATAGGACGATAGGAGGCGATCTGCCAATGCCACCTTGTATAATATTCAAAACAAACTTTTCTGCAAGCAACTAAACATTTACATTTTACAGCGGTAGACTATAAGTGGATTTCAATGGGAAGATGTATACCTGGCTGCGGTTGTCCTCTCCGCAAGCAATAAAATTTTCACGTAGGAAAACGTTTTTTTTTTTGTATTTAGAAAATAATGATATAGACTCATGGCTAGTGGAACTGTAACTCTGCCTACAATCTTCCGAAGACAACTACGCTCTTTAAGTCAAAGATTAAGACGTAATTTAAGAGGGGCAAGGCTTGTGCAGGGAGAGTGCGAGGGAAAATAGTGTGTGAGTCATTCACAGAATTGGAAGGAGAAAAAGGGAAAGAGTCAAAGAATTTATTTTGAAGGAAGGAGGAGATGATATAAAGTAAATGCACGCTTGAACGTTAAAGAAATTTCATTTTTTTGTAACACTCCAACAACGCTAGAAGAGAAACTACCTGTCATTTTGCCTCAAACAGAGTAAAAACTCCGACACCAAAACAGTTAATTACGCAACGTACAAGATATAAACACTTAAGCAAATATTAAGAATTTTTAGGTACAACTGCTTAATTACGGTGAAACATCCTCTCATCATATTTCAATAATGTATAATAATAATATATATATTTTTAGAAAAAAATATACCAAGCAAATTTTTTCAGTCTGCTTCTTGTCTTCGTTTAACAAATGGGAAGAGTTGAGAAGGATTTGAGGTTGACTCGAGACTTCTCTCAAATGTGACAAGTGAAAGTGCGACGGCGATGAGCCAAGCGAGTGTGGTTATTTGTGAATTTGAGGAAGACTCGAGAATGCGTGGATGTGGAGCACGTTCAAGTGCACTTTTTTGCCGAACAAGTTTGAGGAGAAAGAAGGGGAATTGTTAATTGTTGTTTCTGCGTTAGATTAAGAGAGTCGCCGTATTTCTAGTAAAGTACTCTACTTATTTTGTAGTGCCGAGTTCATACGCGAGAGTCAAGGAAGAGAAAGGGAGCGAGAGAGAGAACAATGTTTTGTGATAGTGGAAAAAGGAATTGTAGTCGTTTTTCGTAGCGAAACCAAACAAATTTAAATAGAATTAAAAAAACTTTCTATATACTTATATACAATATACCAAACATTATATATTATAAATTATAGACTTGGATATAGCTTTAGTATTTTCAGGTTACTCCACGAATTAAGAAGACTTTAGAAAAAAGGGTGTGAAACTGAATACGTTGCTATACTTGCTAGTTTACTCTAAAAATATATGAAAAATAAATGGATATTTGCGCATAATAATGCCAACTTCCGTCAACTCTTTAAGAAATACATAAGCGTAGCTCTGCGTGAGTATGTATCGATGAGTGTTACGCCAGCTCTGTGACATTTACTGATCTAGTTTGTAAGCGAGTAAACGTTCACCTAACAAAATGGATGATGGTGCGAATGGGAAAAGGAAAGGAGTAATAAGCAATTGTTGACTAGTTGGTACAACGCTAGCGTAAAAGCAATTCTCTAGTGTTTTAACATGTTTAACATAATATTCCAGTCTAATTGTAGCAAGTTCTCAGGCACTGTCAACAGTGGCAAAAAATACTCTTGTCTCAAGGTTGTTGTTTTTTGTTGCGTAGACGCAGTTTCGCCTGGTTGCCTCCGCCATCATCAAAGTAGAATCGCGATCCGCTCGAAAAAAAATACCGGCCGAGAGAGTACTCCCTCTCTCGAGTGCGGATAAGTGGATCGTCGATATTTGTTCAGTTAAAATAAGCCGTCTTTTTTGTAGTAGTTTTGTTGATTTTTTTGTAGTGATTTGAGGAGACGAAGGAGAAGTGTGCGGGAACAAAGACCGTCTGAAGTAGAAATATATTAAGAACGCTCGTTACAAATAAGGAGAGAATGGTAGTAAGCTCTGGAGTAGTTTTTCCCTTTATTTCCCTCCAAAATAATAATAGTAATAATATATAAAAAAAAGTCTATCTATTCGTTGATATCGTTTATCTGTATCCTTATCATTATGATTATCTTATTGTGGTCTTGTTACAAGAGCCAGAATGTTGTCATCGCGTAAAATCGATTGAGTTGGTGAACGGAGGGCGAGAGAGATAGATATCGATTTATGATATAACTTGGCTCCTAAACCTTCTTTTATTTGGCAATTAAATGGGCAACAACCACGCGAAACAAAGTAGAGCAAACTGCGAAAAAATATGATTCAGTAAATGGTAAGGTGCCAGTGTTCAGTGTCTTGAGGCAGGGTTTTTTTTACTGGAGTCATCAAAGAAAGAAGAGAAGGGATAACTTGTTATCTCACCTCCTTCTCCCAAATGATGATCGATTCTCCTCGATGATGACAGTTGAAATGACAGGAAGTAACTTTACATAAAATTATATGACAAGAATCTTTAGTTGTTATTGCTCGCATGAGAGAGGGAGAAGGTATATAGCGTACGATTAGATACGATAACTCTGAGCTGCGATCCAAGATGTTTTTTTTCTTTTTGGCAATTTATTGTTACTTGGAAGTAGTCATTCTATTGTAGCGACAACACAAATACTGAAATAAAAAAATAAAAGTAAAGACAGAAAAGAACATCTCGAAACACTTGTGCCTCTCTCATCTTTATATCTTTTCCCTATCTTCATCCCTCATCACTCATCTCCTTTTATTACTACTTTCTCCTCGCAGGATGCTGTAATTGTAATCCCTTCCTCCCAAGAAAACCGATGTCATCTCAAGGCTTACTTCAACAGGCTTCAAACCTCATAAAAAATGAATCCTGTTATTGTATAACTCGCTTCACATCCATCACCATTTCACAAAGGGCATTCCATTTCATCCGAAGGACAAAGACATGCATTTCGTAATTTTTATCAGAGAAGGCAACGATGCCAACTGGACGGGAAGTGACCAATTGAGGCTGCTTTGAAGCAGAGCATCTTCTCATCTTTTTAGCATTTCAACGAACCCCGCAGTTTACTAGATAAGTACCTCCATCCACAAAATCGCCGTTTACACGTACCTTTTAGCGAAAATGACAGCTCCCATTTACCTGATTTTTGAATTTTATGATATTGACGCAACACTTTCTTGGCACCGGAAGTTTTCACCTTGGCAAGTGTTTCAAACCTAAAAAGTTTGAAACTAAAGTCATAATTTTTCAGTTTTGCATTGTTTTTCCGTTTCGTGTTTGCTTCGAAGTGGCGGTGAACTAACTCACCCTGAAAGCATCATGAATCTCCACGTAAGGTGAACTTGCGCGACGATATTGCATATTATTACAATACAATCAACAGTGTAACATAAGTCTCAGAATGGTATTGATATTTTATGTGCACCGTCGTGAAAAAAATGATTTATTAATTTCTATTACGACCAAATTTCGGGGTGTGTTGAGATTCCATTGCAAACAAAGAATTCGCTTGTGAGATCATATTTTCTTGCTTTCAATTATCTACTCGTGACCATGAGCCATCCTCTTTTCCGGATCCTCTTTGAAATGCTCAAATAATTCCCACGAATGCAACTTGTGCTTCAATCGTTCACAATCCAAACCACAATTGGAGAAGCCGGCATGTATTTTAAAAGAGGGGAGCAACTCACAGTCAAGGAAATTAGAAATGCGTCGTACTGTAGGATTGTCTAATTAGTCTAATACCTTTGATGGACAAGGTAACGCAGCAACGCATACTCTGTTTTGAAGTCGCATCGGTGATCAGATAACTGGAATTACAGAGATTCGTTTAGTTAAAGGTAAATGTTCCGTTGAATAACCTGACAATTAGGATCTTTTTGTTTACGCGTGATTGTAGTGTGTGTGTGTGGCTCCGAGACTAGAGTAGGCTCCATCATTGGAGCTTGGTAAATGGAGGTGCGACAGCGCATTTTGATAAAAACGTGGCATTGTCTACTCCTCTCGTCATGCAACACCTGCTCCTTCTCTTTTCTTTTGTTGCTTCAGCTGGGCTCTCGTCAATTCAGCTTTGCAAAGTTTGTCTTGGCAAATCGCAAATGACAACAGAAATGATTTTGTTTGCTGAAGAAATGTTATATGCTCAGTTCAGCGGAGGACGCGTAATGGAGTAAAATAGTTTAGTCACAGATCCACTCATCCTCCTCACTCGCTCTCCAGCACACTTGCATGCGAATATAGCTCTCCTCTGCTCTCCTCTATTCTTGAGGCTCAGTTCAGCAGGGTGTGCGTGTGTGTTGCACACTTGGCAAAAATCCTCAGCAGATTCCAGAAATATATACAAAAATATTGTGTAGCGGAGGAGAATGCGAGGCAGAGGATTTGAGAGAACGTCGTCGTCGTCGTCGTCACTCTGCGATGTGTGTGAGCAAAAGGCTGGAGGAAAGCTATAGCTTCTCTCTTGAATGGGTTACTCCAAGTATGTTTTGGGTGGCTTGACAAGCTGGTGCGCTTTATGAACATGATGCTAGGGAGAACGGTGGAGCTGTGCTGGAGTGCAAGTGCCTGTTGCACATTATCACACACGTCCGTCCTGCCACTTGCCTTCAGTATCGCAGAAGCTGAGCTGGAGGAAGGAGCTTCGCCTGCAACACTCCAACAGCATTTCCCTCTCAACGTCTCAACGTCTGCGACCTGGACACAAGTGTTATGCTCCAGAGTTGCATGTTGCACATTCTCCAGTGCCAGTGTTCTCACGATCAGATTTCTAGTTGACTCGCAAGTGTGGTGGTGGCCAGTGTACACAAAAGTGGTGGAAAGTAACAGAGTTCAAAGAGAAGGGAGTAGTAGCATGGAAAAGGATTCGATGGCGAACTAGGTAATAACGAAACTTGTTTCCAGCTTAAGCCAATAAAATAGTTTCACTTTTGACCATGTCACTTATGTCACTCGGTGGAGCACGGTTGAGTACTTTCGGAAAAGGGGAGACAAGCACAATTTCCATTATCAGATCCATGAAATTGGCTATTCAGTGTGGAAGGAGTAATTAGCTTGTTCCGCAATAAAAGCCAGCGATAATCCCGTTCTTTCAACTTGCAATTTCCCTTGTGGAGCAGAGAAAATACCAGCTTGTTTCTCCATGGATACACCGTTCGAGCGCAGAGTTGGGAGTAACATTTTGAGAGAGTCGGTGAGGCGTCTACCTTGTTGCATGTCCCATTCCATTCAATATATGCTAATCAGACGTCCACCACAAAAAACGGTCTGTGAGTGAGACTTGAGACCACTCTCAGAAAATGTATTTTCCAGTTGTTCTCTCGCTGTCACTCTTTGCTACACATGCCACACACTCCCAGAATACAAAATGAATTTGTGCGTTACTTTTGACTGTTTCCGTCTTCAACTGGACACGCGTCACTTTAAACTTCACAAACAAAATCCACTTTCATAATTGCGGACAGCTTAGGAGCACAAAGTTTAGGTTTGGGGGAAGCACAAAGTAAAGTAGTGCATTCCAACTTGTATACAAAGTCCTCTGCCTCAAGGATAATATATTATTCTCCGGGCAAAAATCTGGTTCCACATTCCGAATGTCCTTATGGAATCCTGTTGTGGTGAATTCCTTCCAGAAATGAGAAGAAAAATGTCCCCTAATCTAATAAACTCTGGCTGAGAGGGGAAGGAGGTGAGGTTTCCTCTCTTCCAAAAAAATGAGCGATAAAAGTTGGTATGATTGGAGAGATGCTTAGAAGGAAATGAAAAGGGCTCATCTCATGAAACCCTGTGTTCCTCGATGGGATTTAATTGCAATCAGAATTTGTTTTCTAACTCTGTCAATTGCTTTTTTCTCTCTCGAACTAAACCTGCTTTTGCTTTTCTACTTTCTAATTCAAGTAGTAAGCTGGGAAGTTTATTTGGAGACAGTGTCGCAGTAATATGACGCTCGATTCTCCTCCGTCTTTTCCAGTTTCTCTGAGCGAATGCTTCTTTAAGGGGGAGCTTCTCTCTTGAAATCTTGGCTGCAAAACGAGAAAATCCAGTTTCGATTGAAGAGCACTTGAAGAAGTGTTCGTTGAAATGGACTGCACTCTCGCAACATCCCTCCTCAAAGTCGAATCTAATCAACTCAAGCGCCACGAAGACGGATGGACTTTCCAAAGAATCACATCACGTTACGTGTATGTGCGCACCACGAGATCTCTGAGGGAGAAACGAAGTTTCAGTGGGCGAGGAGAGCTTTCTAATCTGGCATGTTAATCAAGTTGTGGTTGCCTTCAGTTAGTTTTTGCGGAGAGGAGAGAATAGTTCACCAACGACTGCCTCATGCAGAGAGAGAGAGAGAGAGAGAGAGAGAGAGAAACTCTGTGAAAACAGTCATGAACATTCATCTGCGGGATAAAATCTACACTTTTTTGTCGAATAACCTGAGTGACAGTCAATTTGGCAGGGGGGATTGCTCAACAACTCCTCACAAGTTCATTTTTCCCATTGGCAATCCTACTCGTTTTCAACTCATGCACAAAGTATCTGCTCACAATGGACATTGCGAAATTTTGCATGAGTTGATCTTCCTTCTTCTCGCTTTTCATGCCAGTCCACCCATGCATAATAGAAATGACAGCGGACAGTGGGAACTCTGGCATTTTCGCACTTTTCTAAAAAGTTTTGAAGTGGAGAAAGTGGAGAAAGTCAAGTTCGTTTCACTTTTCATGTGCCATCATGTTTTCCATGCGTCTTTGCATCAGCTTATTGCGATCAAACTTTTGAGCGACTAGAAATTTGGGCTTCAGGAATCAGGGCTGCCAGAAGTCTCTCTCCATTCCTCATACAAAATATTACTTATTTTAATTAAATTAACATTTGTGGGCTGTACACATGTGCTGCAGCTGTAAGGTCTGGTTTCTACTAATTGAGATCAGAGTTTGAATATTTATAGACTAAAGTAATTACAAAGAAGGAAGGGGCACCGCTAGACCTCGCACCATTAAACCTAAACAATGCCTTGGCATAACAAAACAATCTTATGATTTGGACAAGTCACATCGCGTTTTGCTACAGTTTATTTTATGCGCCTCGTGTGCAAGCGAAAGGTGTATACATTTTGCGTGGAGGACGGCAGATATCGACAAATTTATTTAGGGCGTGCTTGTGTTTTCCCACTTGCATGTTTGCCATGTGAATGAACATGTGTTTGGGAGGGGAGCAGACAGCAGCAACTGTTTGCTGCTGCGAGGGGACACCTCTCCCACGTTTGACAAAGCTGCTCTTACTTTCCCTTCTCTCTCTCTCTCTCGCTCTTCCATTCTCGAATATAATAAATAGACGGGAGCATGTTGCGAGCGCATTTGGAAGAACAAAGGGAAAGTTGTCGCCCAAGTAATTCAGGAGAAACTGTTGGAAAGCAGCCAGAGGCGAACCGGTAGCAATCTATAACCCCTCCGCATATGTACTTGACTCAAGGAGTTGTTCCTCTCTGGAAAAAGTGGATGTTTGTGGAAAGGTCGTTTTCATGCAGAATAGTCGCACGTCCCACACTTCTCTCGTCTATCTGCTAGAACGGACCTTTTTTGTTACTCATCTCACTCATCTGCTAAATGAGTGCTAATGTTTTATGTAAGACGGGAATGGGGGGACTGGGGGTCTCTCTTCCTTCGCCCCAGGGGAAACAGGGCTGCCAGAAAGAGGTAACGAGTATGCACAACTGCACATCAATTCCCCATTCTAAAGTAGCCGGAGGCGAGGGAGAGGAGAGCACATTCTACATCCTCACTCCATTCACTCACGGCGGAAGTTGAAAGCGAGAGGAAAGAAGAGAAAAGTTGTACAAAAAAGTGTGTTACGTTCTTTCAAGTTCAGCTTGAGCGTCATCATCATCGGGGGGAAGTGGAAAGAGAGAGAGAGAGAGAGAGATAGAGAGAAAGTGAGAGGACTTTCCCTGATGTGGAGTGGCAGTGGGAGAGAGCACAAGTGCTGCTTCACTCCAGTTTACCTCCTTCGCCTAAACTAAACAGCAGCGCTCACATTATGCATGCAAAACAGATCGTAAAAGTTGCAAGAGGGAAGGAGAGTGTCGTGTGCCCCTTCCTTCTCGCCACTCAATACTTTCCACACGACTTTCAACTTGGGGAACGTGTGTGTGTGTGCTTCTCCCATTTCTCCCAGTGCTTCACATTGATAATGCAGTGTGTATCGACGAGAAAGGAAATTGATCAACTCTCTCTCGCCACTGGCCTGGCCAACTTCCGCCACCCTTCCACTCGCCTAGTTCCATTATGAATAAGTCAAGTGGTTCATACATTCGTGGAATAAAATGTTGCACAGTGGCCCATCTGAAATAAGAGAAGTGCGTGAAAAGTAGATTGTATTAAAGGAAACGAGCTATTTTGTGCCTGGGTGCTTTATACCGTTCGATTGGCTCAGGAAATAATGGAGGTGATGATCGTCCGTTTCCATCACTTTTCGCACGCATGTAATTGTGAGCAAGGTCACGTGCTTTGGCGGGAAGTTACGCATTAATTCGCACACGTCGGATGGAGGAGGTTGTGAGGAGGAAAATCAGGTGCGGGGACAAGGGCAGACTCAGGTGTGCTCAACCTTTCCTCGTTGGTTGATTGCTCAAGGCGTTTCCCCAAAATTATTATCCACCTCAACCTATTCCATCTTATTCACGCCTACTCTCAACTCCTCTTACGTTGTAAGTGGCCTCAAGGATAATAGGAGATCATTCCCCAGTCACACGTACTTAAAGCGCTTTCTTTTACTTACTCGAATCTGGCGTAGTCACACAGCATTACAGCAACGAGAAGTTGGCCTCTTTTTTCCAAACTAAAATTCGGTTATCTCTCAAGGGGAAATGGGTGGGTGTGTCAAGTCGCCACCTTGATCCTTCGGGACACACTCCTCCTCAGAGAAAAGCAGCTTTTTCTGTGAGTCAAATCGGTAGGAAGCAACTTTTGGGGGAGACATTCAGACATTATCCACCTGGAAATATGGGCTGAGGTTTCGACGAGTGAGTTGAGAGTGAGAAGGAGTTTCATCGTCAGCATCAGGCCACTCCACTCGTAATATCTAAATGGGTTCGTGTGTGCTTTATCTTGATGGAGGTTTGTTTGTCGAGAGGAGAGATGAGCTATGAGCTACAGCTGTGCGGATGAGGTCTTCCTCTTCACTTGCAACATCACTCTGCCAATACATCACATCTCCACCTCGATATGAGCCAGCTGCAGCCACATTGCAATTTTTCTCCTCTCCTCACCTCACTTCGCCGAGGGAAGAAGAATGAAGCACTGGCGGAACAAAGGTTGTTTGCGAAGCCGTCATTCCAAGCCATTCTCATTAATTACGGAAGGCCCCAACTAAAAATAGGCATTCCTTCCTCTCCATTTTCTTGATCAGCTCAGAACAACTTGGAGAGAGTTGCCATTAGGTAAAATTGGTGGGGCTGGTGCCACCCAAATGATCACTCTCGAGCACAGGGGCAGCCATCAACCTTTCTCTTTCCTCCTCTTCTCCAAGAAATATAAATGTTTAGATGGAGTGGAGAGAGTGGGTTGTGAGGAAGCCTTGGTCGAGTGGGGAAGCGGAGATTTGAGTGCGTGTGCGAGGACGAGCTCCACCTGCTTCTCCCCTCTCTCTTCTCTCCATTATCCTCATTGTGTCCACAAATCCACTTTCGCTTCCTGGCTTCTCGCTAACAAGCCTTTCCCCTCTCCATTCCACTCTCCTCTTTTCCGTCGTCGTGATCCCTCTCATTGTCTCCAAAAGCATAATATCCCCAGCATATCTCGCTCTCTAACTTTGAATGTTTAACCTTTGTGCTTAAATTAGTAGCTTTGTGCTGGCTTGACTGACCTACAACGGCTACAACCAGCCCACACGTCCCCACTCATACTATTTCCTCGTAAAAAGCGTGAGGCATCATCAGTGTGCAAGGTTGCAAGCAATTATATATGCAGGTTCATTGTGCAGAGAGAGAGAGAGAGAGGTAGGCTGCCCTCATTGTGTTCTCTTCTGATTGCGAGCGGATGGAAAGCGATACGAGATGACGAGATGAGACTATGCTTTTGTGGCAGATGTTCTTTTGTTGCGGAGAGAGCCACCATCATCTCTCTAACGAAGTAAAATAAGAAGAGTCAATTTGCGAATTTGTGGTCTCCATCTCCACTCTCGTTTTGTGTGTGAGCTGCTCCACTCCGCAGAGAGTGGCTTCACTCGAACGACTCTCCTGCCTTGCATTTGCTAGCTCGCACAAGTGTGACGTATCGCTCTCAATAAAAGCGACACACTCAAGCTCGCCAGAGCTTCTTCTATCACTTATTTTGCTCCTCGAGAGAGTTGTGTGGTTTCCTGTCGGTTTCGTGGATGGACCAGCTTGCTCTTGTTGTTTCACGGCGAACATAATGTTGTTGGATGCGATCATCCTTTATTATTGGTTATTAACAAGTAAATTAGGGTTTCATAGAGCACCAATCCACCACGCTGCTACACTCACGCCCCATCTCCCACAGTTTTGTGGGTTGGGAAGGACGACGACGTGACGAGGTAGTGCGATCGAAGAATACAAAAGTATGACTAATTTTGTACGGGCGAGAGAATTAAGACCCCCATCGCTGAGGCGAGCACGACAGGGAACTGATGAGCGTCTAATATACTTACATGTCATTTATACATGCCGTAAAACTCGTAAAACGACGAACTGGCCCTCCTTCCAAACAAACATGCTCACTTCGAAATGTCAGAAACGAGAACAACTGCTACTAAATGACTTGCCATTACGCAACTTCCCAAGCTTCTGAAACAATAATTTATCCGCATATTTATACCAATACCTCACAATTTATTGTATAATTGAGCGGACATGATTTATGGGAAACATGTGTGCATGACAACATGAAAACACATGCGTGCGCCAGTTATTTGAATTACTGTCAACTATATAAATGTTGAGTCCACGTTAAAAGCAATACAAAAATATAGATATTAATTCAAGTGCGTGCGTAACCAAAACCAAACCACTTACGCCAGAAGGCACATCGCAGAACTTATAGGATTATTGTATATTTAGATGACTCGAGCAAGTTGTAATTTGTAGTTTTCAGACTTAGTCGAAAAAGATGGATTTAAACTTGTGCCAATATTCTATCATTACATTTCTAATACAGGCGAAAATCGACTCAGAAGTCGGTTGTCATTTCAAAATTGAAGAGGATACTAGACATGTCTTAATTCAAGTGTCTGAGTCTGACAACGGGAACTCATAAAGATTTGCATTTAGTCTTGTGTGCACTCTGATGGGAAGTGGGGCTAAATGATTATAGAGGGCTGCTCTAATTGGAGACTTTGCGTTTTGCAAGTTTTACGGTGGATGGATATAATGAAAAGGCCGAGCACGACTAATTTCTTTCCATTTACTCATCGTCTCCCCATTCAACAAATGGACCAGCATCCCGTCTTCCGTTTCCACTTGTCGAACACACAAGTGCATTCACACAAGGCTGCACACAATCCTCCTGTCAAAATTAATTTCGAATGGAGGTTTAAGACCGTCACCAACCCCGTCATCGTCATCATATCATCTTCTCATCTCTGCAATGCTTCTTCAGTTCAGTTAAACTACGCCTTCCCCCTTTAAGCAGGTGAGCTTTTGGAAGAGAGAGAGAGAGAGAGAGAGAAAGGAGGAGGAGAGTCTCGATCCATTTTTGCAATGGGAATACGAGGTGAACGGAAAAGGAGAGAGTGTGTAATCGTAATCACTTTCTAGACATACGTGTTCCCGTTGTTGTGCATATTTTATGATTTGCCAGCTATTCCAGCTCCTCCACTGTTAAACCTGAAGTTGGGCCTTGCTCCATGTATTTAGCATGTAATTCCTTGCCAGAGACTTGTTGGAAGAGAGAGGGAACATGACCCAGATCATGTTTCTGTGGAGTCGGGTGAAAGGACGGGAAACTGGGGAAGAAGGGCAACCCTACCTTTTGGCAATCCTATCCTTTGGGTTAGCCAGGTAGACTGGGACGAGGACCGTTTTATGTCCTTGTCCCTCGGATCCCTGCTCTCTAAAACATAGAGAGTGAGAGAGAGAGAGAGCGTCGCAATTATTTGTACGTGGCAGGTAAAGAGGAGAAGAAGGTACGATGCAGATGCAGAACGGAGAAGTTACTCCAATCCAACTCTCAACTTCACTCCACCTTTGAGAAAAGGTACAAAATGATTGGAGTGAAAGAGATCTCATTTCGTACAAAACTGACAATGGGAACACCGCTTTTGTCTTCTCATCAGCGAGATGTACTTGTGCTCATGGACATGCTGGTGCCCAGCAGTCACACAGCCACACACACATTAGCAAATGTGCTCCACTTGCAGAGTTGGCTGTGCAAAAGCAGGGAATGTGTGTTGGGGATAGTCGTTGCGGGCTCTGTTTTTCGTTGTGCTTGTTAGAAATTAGACGTATTTCTCGGTTTGCTGGTAAAAGATGTGGAAATATGGTGGCCAATCCAGTAAAACGAAGAGGTGAAAACGTGAATGCGAAAATGCTGTTGTCTGTTTTGCGAAGGAGTTTTACTTTCGGAGCGTGAAGCTCGATGAAAACGTGTGTTTACATAATGTTCTTTTATTGTTGCGAACAAGTGAGCATCACAACATTAGCTCGCATTTAGTATGCTCATCTTACCGTTTTACTTTGTCTTTTTATTGCTCCCCAACTCCACAAAACTAGCTTTTTATGCTGCTGCCCAAAAATCCACGTATGTTCCAGCCCAAATATTTCGCACAAGCACTTCGCAGATAAAATGGGTTAGAGACGGGGAACGCTGGAGATAAAAGTGGTCACGTGTTACTTCCAAGGATTTTTGCAAGTTCAAACAAAAGCAAAAGTAACACGATCAGACTGTCGACTAGTTCCCCTCCCGCGTTACTCGTTACTCGTTACTCATCATTTCCATACATTTATGCTCGCAGAGTAAAGACCCATTCAAGGACTGCTTTTACGCACAGGTCAAATGGGACTGATCGATTGAAGTTGAAGGCAGAGGAAAAGGGGAAGTGATGCCCACTTCACAATCAATCCGTGCTTGCTTACTCGCCGTGTTTGCACTTTGCTTTGTAACAGTTATTCAGATTGAGTGGACGTCCATTTTGTGTTTCATGGAAATTTTTACGGAGTTTCGGTAGAGAATGTGGAATGGGATGGGAATACAAAGAGAAGTCTGGAATGCTATTATTTTTTGAGCAGGATTCAAATACGCCTTTGAAAACACAGATAATTACTTCCAAAACTTGATATTTTATTTATGATGATTCGGGGAACTGTGTAATGGGAAACGGATGGGCAAAAAAGGTCTCAAACCAGCCTCATCAACATATGAAATGATGTATTCTCTCTTTCCCCTTCGCCATTCGATAATACAATTTATTTCTTCAGAGGAAAAAGGCATGGCAACGAGCAAGTCCACTTTATAGCCTCTTGTGCAACACAGCGTTTTGCCAGGCTCTCAACAGACTAACCATTTTGTACACCTGACTCGACCACATCACGGCTCATGTACATTTCCCCCTAAGCAACCACAAATGGATAGTCAATATGCGGAATGCTTTCGGTGTAAATGGAATTATCATGACACATTTGTTGTTTGTGAAGATGTTCTTTCAGAAGCGGAAAGTAGCCCCAACATTGTTATTCGAGGAGAGAGAATGCAGGTGCAGAATTGGTAAAAAGACGTTCTATGCAAAACTACAATGCGACGACTTAGACTACTTATCGTTAGAATGAAATGATTTGCGAGGAATTGAATCATTTCTTCGCTGAGAACTACGTTCAGAATAGTTGTGGTTTCCATGCGTTTGAACATTGTCGACATATGTTTGAAATGTTCCTCTTTTCCGTTTGACTCCTCACTTGAGCATAGGCAGAAGATGAAATGAATGTGCTGCCTGATCCTCGTATAGATTACTTCTAATTAAAACCGAGCTACTTGAACATTTATGGAGAAAGAGAAGATTGTGGAGCAAGTCTGATTGTGCATTTTTAGCAAGCTAATTCCGACCTTTTATGACGGTTGCGATTTAGGGAAATCTTCATTGCGAGATGAGTTTATGGCATTGCTCTCCGCTCGTTGCGAATATGAACACATCATTTTAAATTGCTTTCCTCTTGGTTTGGTTTGCAGACGACGAGGATTCCAGCACGGAATTTCTAAAGGAGAACAGAGGCTCGGTCACGAGAGCCACTCTCGGGTTTAGAGCTAGCTCTCGTGCAAAGAAGAACTCTCGCGGTAGAAGAAGAACAGATAAGACGAACGGGAAGTCGGAAAAGAAATGAACGTAGAATTGGAGGGAGTGCGAGAGTGTGGTGAATGAATGCTGCGAATGGAGTGGAGCCCGCTCTGCTTTCACCTGTGGTTTCCTAAAGTGCGGAACGCAACACTCAGATCTGAAGAGAAAATCGACCGTCGAGCGTGAGCTGTATTCAGGGAGCGCGGCGGCTGCCGCCTAAACACGCTCCATCTGAATTGGTAATGGAGCCGCCCACGCAAAGACCTGAAAGGAGAGAGGGAGCAGAGGAAAATCTCTTCAGTGCGTCGCAAGTGGCAAGGCACATCTCTCACTAAAACTCACCAGTGTGTGTGTGCTCACATTTTTCCAATTGTAGGACAGTACAGAATTGAGTAAGCGAACATGGCACACTGGCGTCGCTGAAGGGAGCACAAAAAGTTTAGTTCATTACGAACTTGCGAATGAAGCGCAACTTGTTATGTATGCCTGCCTGCGGTGAGCCCCATACTTATAGCGTCACCTTGACAAGAAATATGTGAATGAGGATTTAGGAAAAAGTAGTTAGAATCTAGAGAGAAATCAATAGGAGATGTGTGCATGAATTGCAAATGTCGTTACATTGTTGTGTAGATATTCAGTGCGTACATAATTAATCAAGCTTAAAGATAATTAGTGTAGAAGTCGCAACAAAACGGAAAGGTCCGTCACGCTTTGAAAAAATGTGTGGTCTAATAATTTAATCCATGAAATAAACATACGAGTTGTCAGCCGTGTGTGTGCGATAACTCACTTTCCGACATTCCAAATACACATCATCGCTCGTTGTAGTGAGATGAAGTCAGAAGAGCAAACAGGCGGAGTAAATCGATTCGTGTGCAAGAGTTTCACTCGAGCCAAGGGAAAGCAAGGAATTTCCCAGAAGCAGTTAGTATCCAGCCTCCCATCAAACTCCCTGCGTTCACCCTAGATGAATGTAGATTCACAAAAAGTGAGAACGAAAGGCGTCAAGTTGTATGAACTGATTTTTTCGCGTGTCTAGAAGCGTTGATGTGCTGAAAAATGGTGAACAAAATGTTTATGCTCGCATCAATAATTGAATGAGAAGTGTGAAAGGTGCTAATATCGGCACGTTCACAATCACCAAAAATATCCACGCCTTCTTCGGCTGGCAATTACAACACTGTTGCGTTTGTGGCAGTTAGTGTATCTGGCTTCGATCCACTCTAATCTCCTCTGCGTCCAAACTCCAGAGACATAGTATTCCAGCAAAACGTATGCCTCATACCTTCATCCGTCTTCTCTAGAAACTAGGAAAAACTTCTCAAATGAAAAGTTGAGGTGGTAAAAAAGTCTCCCTTCTCCATCAAAAAATGGGAGAGGTTCGCAGTGGCGAATGTTATGTCCACCAGCAACCCACGTTCTGTGATGCAGACGATGAAGATGAGAACGTGGATCGGGAGCAATGCGAGAGTGACCTCCATTCCGCCTCAATCTCATCAGCACAAAGTGGCAGACTTGTATTCCCCCAGCAGCACACTTTCCCCCTCATTTCCTCTGTCACTCCCTGACTCTCTCCACAACACTAGCCCACCACCAGCACCACACACATCCTTTGTCCACTCAAGATTCGTGCTCGTCCTCTCTCCAGTATTCCAGTCCACACTACCTACACGGTTCACGTGCGTGTAACTTTCTCCAAGTGGGATTCGAGAGGAGGCGCTGAACAAGTGAAAAAATATATCACCAACTCGAGGAGCTGTTCACTCTAGTGCACCAGATCAGTTGAGGTGATCCCAGTGTGTTGCTCTCGCAAACGAATGAATAGTTTTGTGATGATTGTGATTTCGGAAATGGAAGACTACTACCTCCGCCTCCTTCGAATAGACTCTAGAACACGATTCATTTCAATTTGACACGAAAAAAGTGTCCGAGTGCTTGACCGTGATGTCGTAACGAAAGTGAAATTGTTATTTGTTTTAGTTGTCTTCACTCTTGGAATTTTGAGATGAAAGAAGTAGATGAAAGCATGCCTTCGGAGTTTGGTCTTCGGGGTCCAAAGCCTTCTTGGACTTGTCCAAATGACAGACAGCTTGCCTTGCGAGCAAAGTAACCACTTCAAATACGAAACCTAAAATTGGCTCGAATCAAGTGAAATGACTTGTGTCCACCTTTATTTATTTGTTTCTACTTGTCCAGGTTGAAGTCAGGTTGGTCCCTCAAAACAAACCAGTACAACACATATCCGAAACCGCAACCGTTGACGGAGAAAGAGCAACAGATGATTGTCTCTGTCGTGAAGAAGGCGGAGGAGATGGATTTGTACGAGCAGAAGAGAGTCGGGTAAGTTCCTCACCCACTTTTATTTCATTCGCACCCTTGATTTTCATTAAGCATAAATATTGCCAGTCGCAACTGTTGCATGCTCGCGTGCTGCCTTACGCCAGGATATAACTTTCTTCGACTTGTTTCCAAGCCAAAAATATTTGCTTCTGTGAAAAAAACAGCTTTTGTTGGCAGGAGTTTTGTGCCAAGAAGGGATCAACAGAGATGGGGTTTGTCGATCAAGCCACATTTTGTGACTTGCATGCAAAAGCTGAATCAAATGTACACGTTCTCGTAGGTTGTTTGTGCTGGAACTGGAACCTGTAGAAGAGAAGCTAATTCGAGACGCATGTTGGTTGTGAAGGAGGAGAGTGAGTAATGTGGTGTGATGAGGAGAGTAGAGGAGAGAGTAGGGAAATTGAATATAAAGCCATTACTCGATCCGAGAGCTGAGGAGAAATGGAAGGAGGCACTCGGGCATATTTGCATAATGCAAAAAGACTAGAGCATTTCCCTACTTTACCCCATTCGCAAGAAAAGGAATTCGCCATTACTGCTTATCTATGCATAAAATTGGATCATTAGCTGTGTACGTATTTCCCAAAAAAAAACTAGTGCTCCCTGCTTACACACAGTCTTCCAATTCCCTTTGTGAAGCTCCAAAACTGCAGAAAAGAAAGCGTACACAAACAACAAATCCTCCTCTCACTCTTCTCTCTCTCTCCATTTGCTCTTGCACACGGGAGAAAATCCTGTATTTTTATATTGTTTGGAGGAAGGAGCAGAATACCGTTCCTCGAAAACACGACAAATGAAAAGAACATGGAAAGTGGCTTAGGCGAGCAAGCAAGCTTGGAAAAGGAGAGAAAAGAAGAAAAATTGTGGATGGCTGCGAACTGCGAAGCGGAATGTTGGAGCCTAGTGTTTCCTTTCATTTACCTGCTTCCCTTTCCATTCCAATCTGCTTTCCCCTTGTGCTCGTCGGGTACCTGAGCAGCTAAAACCGTCTTGCTTCTTCGAAGAGAGAAATGCTGCACGCTTCTCTCCTTCCATGCCTCCATTTGATGACTGTCTCATGGAATGTTCCACCGACAAGCGAGGTGGCTCATGTTTCCTACACAAATCCACAACACAAAAGGTACATGAGGATTTGATTGTCAGCTGGACTCAACTGACTTTTCCTCCGCTGAGCAGCGATCGGTGGTGCGCAAGCTGTAAGTCTTTTGGAAGTAAAAAGAGTGAACCTCTCCGTTCAGATCCTTTCCCCACGATTCCTCCAATCCGCTGGGAACGACGTAGATATGAATTCCACCTTTTTTACAACTCCCGTCGTGCCATTTTACTCGAGACTTGCAAGAAGATTGCCAAGAGATTTTCTGGGAGAAGAAGGCGCACTTTCAGCCAGCCCAGCTGCACCTCTTCCTTTTTGCTGTGAAGGAGAGGAGAACACGGTTGTAGGAGCGTTGTTGTGTCACTCTGAATATGCATTTGCCATGTTTCACAGTTTCACCTGAGAAGGAAGCGGAAAGTTGTCTACTCATCCTCTCTTTCCTTGTGTTATGCATCGAGCAGCCATTAAGAAGAGACATTCTGCTCCGCAACGCAACCCACTTCCAAAAAGTAGCTTCAATGCAAAAGGAAGAAAGCAACGCAGGGGCCTCTCATTCTCCATCCACCTTCCACACTTTCTTCCACTTCCAGCCTACTTGCTTGTGCATGGATTCCCGATTTCTGATATTTCGAGAGAGCTCTCTTCTTGAGCAGATTCCACTTCTCACCTTTCCCCGGAAATTACACGGTAATTAAAAGGAGCTTAGTAATTAGCAAACCATATTGCATTGTACAACTGCAGGCGAAGAGTAGGTAAACAAACATGCAGAATATGTTCGGGAGTAGACGTGATCCCTACAAAAAAATGATAGAAACTCTTTGAAGGAAAATTAAAGTTTTTTTTGGCAAATGTGTAGCATTGTGGGAACTGAGGCAAGCCGTGCACTAGTTCTCCTTCAACATTTACAAGCGGCACTCGAGATCG